>OZ005741.1:184796955-185036497 GCA_963930735.1 Dioctria linearis | reverse complement strand
ATCACATTTACTGGGATGATCCAAATGAATTAGTGGATAGACTGCGCCTTCTAATGGCATCAAAGCAGGCTGGAAACACCAGTCAGAACAATGAAATTGTATCTATCCTAGAGGAGTTGCGAGAAGCAGATATTATAGTTTAAATACTACTCCATTACCATACATCTTCACAATCTACAGATAAGCGTTGACAAGTTTGGACGTTTCTCTAAGCGAGGATATCTTGGGAAAGCTGGTGAACGTGGACCAACAGGAGCTCAGGGACCAGCCGGTGAACAAGGAACTCAAGGACCAGGTGGTAAACAAGGAGCTGAGGGTCCAGCTGGTTAACAAGGAGAGCGGGGTATTGGATATAATTTAACGATAAACGGCGACTACGATCTAAACTCAAAGAGTATAAAACGACTTGGTGAACCCCTTGAAAATGATGATGCTACTACCAAAGACTATGTTGACAAGAAAATTAAAATAAATGTTGAAGAAATAAAAAAAACTATTAATATAGAGGTGGCAAATTTAACGTTATATATCAATGATGAAATAGCGAAGATTGAAAACTATCTGTTTTTTGACGCCAAAAGATGTTGTATGTATATGACTACAAACTCTTGAGAAATCTGTTTCATTTATAATTACGATGAGTTGATGGTCTAGACATTGTGGTTATGAGATCGTATGCAGCTCGGATTTGCAGTTAAAATCTGCTTGTTGTTCAGGCATTCAACGTAGTCTTGGAACTTTATATGCCTCTGAACAACATTTGTCTTTATTCCCTTGCCTTTTTTACAGTTTTGCCATCATTTATGCGTAGGCTATATATTTTTGAGCGGAGGCCTGCAAATTCACACATGATTTTCCCGTTCAGCTCATCCTTCATAAGACCAGGAGTCTTTTTATTCACAAGCGGTATGTTGAACTGATTATTTACAGGGTAATCACTTGAATCGAATTTATCAATAATTTCAACCATAAAGTCATATATGTATGTTTCTCTCTTCAATTTCATATATTAGGAAGTCTGTATCGGTATACATGACTTTACACTTATCACCAAATTCGCACTGCATAAAACTGTAATAGAAGTCGTAGAGGCATGTTTTTGAAATTTCCAAGACTGCCATTCCAATATAGAGTGGCTTATTAAACAACATTTTCAGTCTCCTTAATTCCACAGCAATTAGGTTCTCATCAAATATTTTCGTACTGTGGAAGTTGGAGCTGCAATCAGAGCTTTGGCACCATGGCGGCCTTACCACTTTACGCAAAGCTTGATGTCACTATACTTGCGTACATTTTCCATGGTTTTACCAAACGCAGCATTATTCATCTTTTTATAGCTGTCTTTTTCATGATCGCTGGTAGCCGGTCTCCGTTTGGAGGTATTCAAATCAATGTATGGTTTAAGCCAAGCTGACTGGTTGAATTGCAGGATCCGGTGTTCTTTTTTTAGGAAGAGGCCATGTGATAAGCATTGATTCAAATTTCGATAGCGTATAATATATTTTTCTTTATGGTGTAATGTTGTTAAAAGTTTTTCTAATTTTGAACCTGGTGGTTCTGTATGCTCAGATCAAAACGGTAAGTCTTTATATTTATCATGCAGATGTGGAGGATAGTCTAAATCAACTTCGAGTATGTATCTAGTTGGTGAATCATCAGGAATTTGGAAAATATCAATATCGAGACTATCAGCCCATCTGAATCCTCCGGTAGGTAAATGTTGTGACATGGCCCATCCATAAAGGTTGTTACCATCATAATATATCAAGTATTTTTGTTTTTCTTCTGGTTTAAAATCATCTATATATTTATTGTTGGCTTTACTGTATCTATTGGAGAATTGGCTTACACCGCCCCGAATACCTCTCTCTACGAATAGCAGTATGTCTATATCAGTTATAAGCTCCAGTTTGACTTCGGTATATTTTAACATTGCATCCCATGTTAGACCTGGCATGGTGTAATAATGTGCAGGATCTAAATTGTACGTCTTCATACAGACATCTCGAAAGTTCTCGAAGACATCGACCAATAGAAGAAGGATATCAGTTTTCAGGTATAAATCGGAATATTCGCCAAGTGTCTGTATTTCAAATGTCCTCCACACCTTTTCTGCGCGGCTGTAGTCCTCAGCAGATATATCACAGCCAGTCATTTTATTATAGAATTGCTCCTGCGCCGGTAAGTGTTGGAAATCCAATTTTGTCCAATCGTCAACGAAGTCGTATGGGAAGACACCTTTGTGCGTAAGTAGTTTAAAGTCATCATCATCCAATTCCTGCCATATAGCTCTTGTAATATTCCATATAGCTCTTGTAATATTTAATTTATCCATTGGCAGCAATGATGATAGCTTATCTAAGGATTCTGCCACAAAACGGAAGGAATCGATGAATCTGAATTTGATATGACTGCCTTCAACGTGCTTGGTGAACGAAATGTATCTTTCTTTATATATTTGTAGGTGGTCCACTTTCCCAGGAATGGCTGTAGCTATATACTTAATAATGAAATGGGCATCATATCCAGATAAATTGTGAAAAATGGCTGGAACTATGGAGCAATCTTGATACATGAGATTACATGCATTGTGCGCTGGTGCTCGGTATTTTCCTGTTAAAAGAATTTATGAAAAAATGAATTGAATTGAATTATGACTCTCAGTATTTACTTGTTAGGTGGCAATGTTCCCGGACTCGTTCCTCATCGGCTGCAAACGATTTTTCACATATATGGCAGCAAGTACTTTCCATATGCGAACGCCGTTCTTCTTTAGTCAGGGTCTGTATGGGCCTGATGTTCAGCTTTTCCTGTACAGCTATGGAGGCAATTTTTTTGCAATTCTAATGCAAACCATTTTTGACAGTCCTTGCCTCGATATGCTCTGTAATATGAGAGCTTAGCATCATGTTTGCCGTGGAAGTAGAATCCTATGCTATGAACTTCATGTTCCTGGATTCGCTGTGTATTTTGATCGTTTCCCTGAATCGGCTTCAATATTGACTCAAGATCAGCATATACACAAAACGGGACTGGATTCTTATGGTTATAATTCTTATATTCCAACCATTTCTTTTCCTCTGATGGAAACATAATCCTACAGTCGTTTTGTTTCTCGCATTCGGGAGTGTGTGATGTTAATTTTTCTTCAGAGTAAAAGTATAGCAAACATCTGTCGCATATATACCGTCTACCATTTCGCTTCGAAATTTGTTTCGATACAAGGCGCGAAAGATCTTTAATCCGGCAGAAATGATATCTGCTGGCATCATTATCATCATCATCATCGTCATCATCATCCATATGATCTTCATCTTCATCATCATCCTGGTCATAGTCATCTTGAATCATTAAGAGATTTACATGCCGCTCCATCCTGTGTTTCGTAAGTCTAATTGGAACTGTGGTGAAGAAACGCTCTTTCTCTAGGATGAATACATTTATTGATAAATCGTTCTGATCTTCAAATTGCGTTATTTGCTTAAGTGTCATGAGAGATGTTATCCCATTTAAATTAAGTAGAGTTGAATAATGTGGATATGTGGTGTTAATATTAATAGGATATAGCGCTGATGTTATTGCCCATGCGAAGCATACTCCATCATTATTTTTCACATTGATGCAAGCTTGCTTTAAAGCAATCTCCTGTGGCAGAGGTATATAAAATGATCCCCGAATCGGTTCAAACTTGTTGATATGTACCGCTAAATGTATTATAGAATGCAGTGCCCAACCACTATCTTTCTCTTGAAACTATTCTAGTTGAGTAAGTATCGAGTCGTATATATTTAATTTATACCACTCATTCAAATTATCCCCCACACTGATTGGGGCAGTTCTTGCTTGGAAATACTTAATGTCTTTAATAACTTCATTATCACCAGTTTCTTTAATAAACTCACCGCAAAACGTTGTAGCAACTTTAATATAATATTGGTGTTTTAGTGTATTCTTAATGCGGCGAGCAAGTAATTTGGAAGCATCTTGCATAAATAGCTTAGGATCTAGGTGGCTTATATTCACGAAAAGACCTGCACTAATTCTACCTGAGAATGCTGTTTTTATTTCGTCCCACTTAACAAAATCACTTCTTACTACTCGTTGATAAATTCCCCCACCTCGATGGGGAGCTTTGATTAACACTCTCAACGATTTAATTTGAGCAATACAGCTGTCCAAATGTCGTTTCATAGCATTCTTATTACAGTTTCGAAATGCTGCTTGATATCTACGAATGTTTCTGTTGCACTCTTTAATAATATTGTTTTTATTCACAGAATTTGCATCACTTAAACACTTCAACACATCTTCTCGCAATTTCTTAATTAATGAAAAACTTTCATTTACTACTGTGATAGACATTTTTAATTTTTTTTATTCAACACTAGCACTTAGAATCACTTAGATTGACTGGTGCTCCCCAAGAGTTTGCTTGCGCTTTTATAGCAACGGTTTGTAAACATGAATGATCCTGCTGCTACAATAATCAATGCACAGGATGAATTCCAACGAATTTGATTACATGCTGAGATGATATCGAATTACACGATAAAAAAATCAGTCAAATTAATTTGATTACTTTATTCTGCTGGTCGAATTTGCAAATAAGATTGTTTACATGAATGCATACAAGAAAATGTGAAAATTTGTTTACATTCCAATGAAACGTTTCGATCAGTAAAATTCTTGGAACAATAAAATTTTTGGCTGCCTACAGGAAGTGTAGTATCAAATTACATGAAAAGAATAACATGAATCATTTGCTGATACTGCTTAAATTTGTTTACAGCAGGATGTGAGAATTTATTTACGAATTCCAATGAAACGTTTCGATCAGTAAAATTCTTGGAATGCGGCTGTTTGTGGTATCAAATTACATGAATCATTCAGCTTAATGTGCTGATATTGCAAATTTGCTTTAAGCAGGATTAAACTTGTTTGGGAATCATGACTGTAAATTGGGGAGCTGAATCAGATTTGCAATCAGTTTCATTTTGGAGTTAAAACGATAAATAACCAAGGAGAAAGTAATCTGAAATGGCAAACGCATTGGAGGAACTGAAGAAGCTGGAGCAGTACCCACCTTCTCTAAAGACTTCTGAAATGGAATTTAATAAGGAATACAAGATTCTGGATGGCAGAAAATGTAAGACTGCATTTGGATCTCGTATCATCCTGGACTTAGAGGACTGTCAACTTTTCCTTCCTGCACGGTACAGCACAATACTGACGATACTATACTGGACATAAATACTGGAGGAAATTTTTATGTTATAAATAGAGGTCCTACCGGCCGAACGTTTAAAATAGAGATTATTCGCCATGATGTTAATTTGTATCCAATTAATTATTATAATCGTTAAATAAAAAAATAAATAATGTGAAACTAGTTTTTATTATTAATATTTCTAAATTATTAGTGATAATGAAAGTTACGTTTAGTACTAGTGCTCCACAAGTTTATATAATTGAATATGAGCCCATAAAAGGACCTTGGGAGACCTATGCTCTGGATCGCTTTCGTGTCCAAGATAGCATTCATAGAACTTCACTTATATTGCTACCAATTTTGAATATAGAACATAAGGAAAAAGTTTATAACTTATGATGTGAATAAATATTGAAATTTAATTTGGTTTGACATTATTTTCAGCAAAAGAAATTGTATCAATACACCTCACAGCAACCATATTTTTACCTTTAACTTGAAGTTTTCTATTAAATATTTACAGCAAGTGTTGACATTACTTAAATTTGTTTATTTTATGAGAATTCCAGTAAAGCGCATCACACCACATTACTAATTGCCAATTAGCTAATTACCAACCAAGCTGCTAATTGCCAATTAGTAATTATATAATTGCCAATTTGCTAATTGTTTGAACAAATGTCGCTAATATCTCGAAAACCAAAGCCCGTAGAGGATTTCTGATGAAAATTTCGTTCCCCCTCCCACCCCACACCGCCAAGAATCCATTTCCATGAGCAAAAATAACTTGAATTATTAATACGCTAATATCTCGAAAACCAGAGCCCGTAGAGGATTTCTGATGAAAATTTCATTCCCCCCCCCTCCCTATCTTTATTATCCCCCACATACCCTCCATCTAGAATCCATTGGCATGAACTAAAATTTCCTACTATTAACTTTAATTATTAGTAATATTAGTTCAAAACCAAAAGCCTACATTTAGGCGCTCAAGAAAAAATCATAATAAAAAAGCCTACATTTAGGTGCAAAACATATCTATCTAAGAAAACCGTATTACCGGAACATGCTGGTAGTATCGGCTAATGCCGCTAGAGCGCAGTCAAGACCAAATGACATATCCCGGAGCATGCTGGTAGTACCGGTTAATCCCGCTAGGGCGCAGACAAGGCTCAATGGTGCATCCAAGACATAAACCATCCAAGACACAATGGTTCATCCAAGACATAAACCAATACAGCCAAGACACAAACGTGCATTTAGTATAGAGTCAAACCACATAGCGACGGTGGTGCCATCTGTGGCGAAATCCTGGAAGCTGAAAGGGTGATCTGGTACTGGTACCCGCATAGAACAACTACTAACTTGAGCTCCATCCTCAATGGAATTGATGCAATAATTTGTGAATAAGGCAAGATTTGTGACTACAGTTGACCTTCCCTTTTGAAATCCATTTTGCTCAGGGCAGATAATTTCTTTGCATAAAAATGATATTTTAGTAGCGACAATGCTATCAAGCAACTTTGCTAAAACATACATGAGAGCAACAGCTCTATAGCTGTTAATGCAATGACGTGCACCACTTTTGAAAATTTTGCCTAAGTAAGCAATTCAGTGTAAAGATCTTTTTAATGAAGATCTCTTTTAGTTAGTCCATTTTGATTTGTCGTTTAATTAAGTCGCGTTTTTATTAGTTGTAATATTAATTGATTTAATAAAGTTTTTTTTTACTCATATAGCTTCATAGTTTATTTAAATGGCGCAGTCGGTAGGATTTGCGGTGCGAATTAATTGTTAACAAGAGTGAAAAATATTGTTAATATCTCACAAATTCTTCTAAGAATTTTTAAGCAAATCGAAATTTTAGTGAAAAGTGAAGTTCACGTTAAGCTATATATGAATTCAAAGAAATTCAAAAGAAAGTGAAAAAATATATATATATAAATACATGTATATGTTTTTCGACACAGTATCGATAACCATTGCATGAATCCTTATCCGAATAAAAAGAAGTCCAAGAGCCAATCGTCTACTTGTGACAAAACCAAGTCATTGGAAGGAACTCATCTTTATCAATTAATTGAAGTAAAATCAGAATACGACAAAATGGCACTCACGTTTAAGGACTATGTATCCGAGGCAAGAGCGGTACCAGAATTTAGAGGCGACAACAGTTTCGACTTAGCGAACTTTATATCTGAAGCTGAAACCATCTCAGGACTAGTAGCAGCAGACGCAATCCAACAAAGTTACTTACTCAGAATCTTCATATCGAAGATAAAAGGAGAAGCTCTGCAAGAAATACGAAAACTGGAGGACAAAACATGGGCAAACGTAAAAACACGACTAAAGGAAACTTTTGGAGTACCAGAAAAATATAACCACTTTATTAGAAAGGTAAACAAAGTAAAATTCAATGATATACATTCTAACTATAAAAATTTAAGTGTTTTATTGGATAGAATAAATTTAAAATATCAATTAGATGATAGTAAACCCTTAGAATTCAGACCTGAAAGAAATGAACAGTTTATCTTAAGTAAATTTTGTGATTTTGTGATGAAGTGGGAACACTGCGAGAAGCGTATAATTTAATCGAATTAAGTTCCAATCGTGAAAGAAAATTTGAAAATAAAAATAATGAAAGCTTTGGAAATAAATATGAAAATTATAAATCCTCAAGAAATCAAAATCAATTTCAAAGTAATCAGAATCAATTTAATAATTATTCTCATACGAATTATCCTAATAACAGACCTTTCCCAAATTACCAAAATAAATATAATTTTAATCAAAGAAATAATCATAGTGGAAATTTTATGCAAAGAAATAATCAAAGTGGAAATTTTATCCAAAGAAATAACCAAAGTGGAAATTTTGCCCAAAGAAGTACACAAAATGTACAAAGATTTCAAAACAATGGTGCACCATATACAGCACAACCTGAACCCATGGAAGTTGATCAAGTAAATTTTCATTCTGTTCCTCAGAAAACGATTTACCGATAGTTACATTAACTGTTGAAAATAGAAAATTGGATTGTCTGATAGATACTGGAGCCGCCACTTCCATTATCCACGAACAATTATTCCCCAATAAAAACCTTATCAGGAAAAGTTAAAATTACCCATGAAATCATTACTTCTATACCGGACGAGTTTAATCACGATGCAGATATGTGTTGGAAAGTAATGAATCTCTCAGAAAAAAAATTTCAAGCAATCTTAGGCCAAAATATTCTATTACCAATCCGAGCGAAAATCGATCTAGGTAAAGAAACTTTAGAAGTCTATGGTAAAGTAACTAAATTTAGAGACTCATGTCCTTTTGAAGAAATTAATCAATTGGAAATGATAGAAACTAACCCAACGGAATTAGTAAATCAGTTAGACACAAGACATTTGAATGGAGAGGAAGTAAAAGTACTTAGGAATATTCTTAAAGATAATAAGGATTTATTTTATCAGGAGGGACAGCAGTTGACCAATGTGAGGGAAATAAAACATTCCATTATCACAACACATAGTCAACCTATCCACTCAAAAATATACAGATTCCCAAAAATTCACGAATTAGAAGTAGAGAAAGAAATGAAAGAAATGCTGGAGCAAGGGATTATCAGAGCAAGTAAATCACCTTATAACTCACCGATCTGGGTAGTACCAAAGAAAATGGACAACTCAGGAAAGCAAAAATGGAGAATAGTTATAGATTATAGGAAACTAAACGAGATCACTATTGATGACAAGTTTCCAATTCCAAATATAGAGGGAATATTTGACAAGTTAGGAAAAGCACAGTACTTTTCTACACTTGATTTAGCTAAAGGATTTCATCAGATCCTTGTAGATGAAAAAGATATGGCGAAAACAGCATTCTCTACACCAAGCGGACATTATGAATATGTACGTATGCCATTTGGACTCAAGAACGCACCAGCGACATTCCAAAGAATGATGAATTTTATATTGGCAGAATATATTAACAAAACTTGTGTAGTTTATCCCGACGATATTCTGATCTTTAGTACATCATTACAAGAACACTTGGATTCTATTAATAAAATATTTAACTCTCTTCGAAACTATAATCTGAAAATTCAGATAGATAAATGTAAATTCTTTGCGAAAGATACGGAATATCTAGGTCATATATTGACAAATGATGGCATTAAACCTAATCCAAAAAAGATTGAAGCTATAAAAAATCTTAAAATACCGGACACTAAAAAACGCATTAAAAGTTTCTTAGGTATCACTGGTTATTATAGAAAATTTATAAAAGACTATGCGAAAATTGCACAGCCCTTAACACATTGTTTAAAGAAGGACAATAAGACAAATGCAAAAGACGGGAAATATATCAATGCTTTTGAAAAATTAAAAGAACTAATTATAAACCACCCAATCTTACAGTACCCATTTTAAAAAGAAATTTGTATTGACACCCTATTTGTTACGCAAGTAGGACACTAAATGAACACGAAAGGAATTACAGTACGATTGAAAAAGAATTACTTGCAATCGTCTGGTCGACGAAATACTTTAGGCCCTACCTTTATGGAACAAAGTTCTTAATAAAAACGGATCATAGGCCACTGGTATGGCTAAGCAGTTTAAAAGAACCCAACAGCAAATTACAAAGGTGGAAAATTAAATTAAATGAGTTTGATTATGAAATTGAGTATGTAAAGGGAAAAGAAAATCAAGTTGCTGACTTCTTAAGCAGAATAAATATAGATGAACAGGAAATTAATAACGGAGAACTTGAAACCGATCAGGCTACAATTCATAGTGGAATTGAAAAAGTGAATGATCATATTCCAATTAGAGAGGAGATAGTCAATAAGTATAGAACACAGATTCTATTAGTGAGAACGAAAGGTCAGGAAACTCAAACTATAAACGGAAACAGGAAGATTTTTACATCAGAAAAAGAATTGGAGAATTCGAACTATCTGAACGATGTCTTAAGGAGACTTATGAAAAACAAAGGTACAGTAGGTATATATTCAGAGTTAGAATACACTCAATTTAATATCCTACAGGAAAAATTAATAGAATTATTCAGTAACAACAAAAGTCTAAAATTCATAAAGAGCACAAAGCTGGCGGAAGAGTTGACTTCAGAAGAAGAAACTTTCAGTAAAATCAAATTTTATCATGAACAAAATAACCATAGAGGAATAAAAGAAAATATTGAGGAAATAAAAGACGTGTACTACTATCCTAAATTAAAAGAGTTAATACAAAAATATATAAACAATTACGAAATATGTAACTTAGCAAAATACGAAAGACGTCCCGAAAAGTATGAATTTAAAGTTAGTGAAACACCACAAAAACTTAACAAAATAATACACGTAGACATTTATCATTGCCAAAAGAAATACTTCATTACAATAATGGACAAATTCACAAAACATTTATACGGGAACGATATCACAGATAAAAATAGTTTAACAATACTACAATATATTAGGAATAGAATTGCTATTCTGGCAAAACCCCAAAAGGTTGTCTTAGATAACGAATTTAATAATGTAAATGTGAGGGATTATTTCAATAAAGAAGGAATACACTATCATTTTACAGCACCTAAAACTCATACAGGTAACGCGGATATAGAAAGAATCCATAGCACTCTTTCAGAACATATTCGTATACTCACAGTACGTAACCCTGAGCTTAACGTAACTGACAAGGTAAATAAAGCGATTGAATTTTATAATAATACAATCCATAGTACGATAAAGGAAAAACCAATCTTAGCATTAGTAGGAGAAGGTAAGTCTAAAGATGAAATTTACAGATTAAATAAAAGCCATAAGGAGAAAATAATAGGTAAATTAAATGTCGACAGAAAAGAACTACCCGAATCGTATCCACACAAAGAAGCTTTTATCAAAAATTATAAAGCAGAAAGGCAAAAGCATTTACCCAAATATAAACAAATAAAAGTTAGAAATTATTCAAATAAAATTGTTGATGAGAAATTCAATAGGAAAGTTCACCCTAATAGAATTAAGAAACAATATAAATATTTTACAGGTCCAAAACCTATGGATAACCTTAATGTTGGTCATAGTGATCCTAACGGTACAAACTCAGGCTATAATCCAAATCGAGAAACTGGAAACCCAGGCCGGATACACGATAATTGAGAAAGGGAACATATCACTCATTGAAGGATATGATAAAATACTACACGTTATAGATTTAGCAGAAATTCAACATATGATAGGAACTCTGGAGAAGGAAAGTAATTCAGGAATTCAACTCTCAGGAGACGAAAATCAGACACGATACATCCAGAACAAAATAACAAAACTATACGCAGAATTCAGTACTATTGTCCCAAGACAAAGAAGTAAAAGAGGACTCGTGAATATCATTGGCACAGGATATAAATGGATGTTTGGTGTTATGGACGACGAAGATAGATTAGAAATCGAAGAACATTTAAGAATGATAGATGAGAACAATCATAATATAATTACTAATTTAAATAATCAAATCAAGATTAACAACGACTTAGATAATAATATGAAAATTTTAGAAACCCAGATGAAAGAAAGCAATAAAAATATTAATAAAATATTAGGAAAACTAGAAGACAATTACAAAGAAGTAATGAAGCACATACAGTTCAATCGAATTCTTGACAATCTTAAAATTGTGGAAGAAGAAATTGGAAAAATCCAAGATAACATAAACGGAGCGAGAATAGGAATAATGTCTACGAATTTGTTAAACCAAACCGAAATAAAAGAATTTAGTATCACCGCTGAAAAGCTAGAATTTCTAAAACTTGCCCTATTAGGAAACACACAAAAATTAATATTTGTCATTAACATTCCTAGATTTTCAAATGATTTATCCCAAACCTTGTATATTTTACCAATCCCAAATCAAGAAGGTAAAGAAATCAACATCGAATCGAGAGAAATACTAAAATATAACAAAAATATATTTAAAAATCAAGGAAATGAAATTAAGTCTTTAGTTAAGGAATATATATGTATAAATAATTTAGTTATGAGCAAAACTTTCAAATATTGCAAGATGAGAAAAAATCCAGATGGATATGTAAATGAATTAAAGAAAGGTTTAATAATAATTAGTAATGCTAACAATTTTGAAATGAATAATACATGTAATAATCAAAAGTATATATTAAATGGCAATTACGTAATCAAATTCAACCAATGTGAAGTAAGAATTAGAGAACAAATATATTGTAATAATTTCAAAGAATACACAGAAAATATAATTTTACCTAATTATGTAGCACTGGAAAATATACGTGAAATAGTTAATGTGTCAGACATCCACTTGAAACAGATTGAAAATAATAAAATTATCACTGAATTGCATTTTAAATTTAGAAGAAATGATTTAGTGGGATCTTCGATCGGATTCATTGTAATAATTGTAATAATTATCATAATAGTCATATACTGTAAAAATAAAAATAAATTACTTAAAATCAAAATTCAGGAGAATATTGAACTTAAAGGGGGAGGTTTTATGTCATGCCAAGAATCCCCAATCCGAAAGTCATATAGAGAAATGTAAGCAGAGGACAGTATGTATGCATATGTATGTATGTACGTGGAAACATAATTGTCCGATGCAATTCTCATTAAGTACGTGACTTTATTCAAGTATTTTATTTTCGTCAGATAGAATTTCATTAAGAAAATCTCATCTGCACTTGCAATTTTTGCCTAAGTAAGCAATTCAGTGTAAAGATCTTTTTAATGAAGATCTCTTTTAGTTAGTCCATTTTGAGTTGTCGTTTAATTAAGTCGCGTTTTTATTAGTTGTAATATTAATTGGTTTAATAAAGTTTTTTTTTACTCATATAGCTTCATAGTTTATTTAAATCGCGTGTAGAAATATTCCAGATTTAAGTGATAAATTAAAAATATATTTTAAAGCTGGAATAAAGGAATACTTGCAGGATTTAACCATGACTGGGGACACAAGGTCATAGTCATATTTATAATTTACTTCCAAATTATCGATGGTTTGTTCAACATCTGAATCAAGAAGAATCATACTCCTATGTTAAGTTGTGAAGAGTATTCATTGGAATAATCATTACCATTCTGCATATCATAATTACAGTACACTGATTCAAAGAAGTCAGCAAACAGTTCACAAGCATCTTGTGCATTTTGGCAGTTTTTTCATTTAATTCCATAACATTTGGAAAATTTGAGGTCTTCTTCATATTATTTATAAATGACCAAAAAGCGCGGCTATCATTTTTTCTTCTAGATTCGGTTGACCAAAGGAATTGTTTATATAAGAATGTATTCAAAAATGAGTATACTCTTTGCATAGTCTGCGGAATTTATTCAAAAATTCATTATTACCACTACATTTATATTGCTTATGTGCCTTATTCTTAGCATTTTTTAAACGTAAAATGGACTTACTTACCCACGGATGAGAATTATTACGTTTAGCTCTTGACGGAACATGCAATGAAATACTTGTATGTATAACATTAATGAGGTTACTGTATGCTTCTTCCAAAAAAAACTTCAGCAAGAATTTCCAGCCAATCTACATTAGAAAAAAATTAATTTAAATTAATCAAATTTGCATTCTTATAGTCTAACTTTAAATCTGAGTAATAGTAATTAGTAGTATATGGACACTTTGGATACCAAATAACGTTGCGCATGTAAGGGACAGGTAATCCATGTCCCACTATAGAGTAAATCATATGGGATTTGGGCGTATGCACGGGAAAAGTGAAAGTTGATGAGACTAAAGTTGCCTTTTGTACCACTTGTGTGTAAAGTAAATGGCGGAAGTGAAAACAACTTCCAGAAAACGGAGGCGTGCTTATACCGTGTGCGACTGTTGATCCGAAAAATGAGAGTAGAGTTGCTATGATCGGACCACTGACATAAATAATCAGAAATCCTCTGGTTTTCGTGATATTAGCGACATTTGTTTGGGCGCAAACGCCATTTCTTGAGTAAGCCCTAGCGGCCTTAGCCGGAACTACCCAGCATCATTCGAATTTCACAGCATGACATCACCATGAACAGATTCTAGAAGATGTCAGTGAGACATTAGCCGATAATGCCAGCATGCTCCGGTACTACGGCTTTCTTGGATGTGTGGTACGGTTCTCTTCGATATGTGAAGTTTTTTGCTTCACTTCTGGCCCACACGTGGCAGCATGCTACGGTTTTGGGAAGTTTTTTGCTTCACTTTTTGGATGTGTGGTGCGCCTAAATGTAGGCTTTTGTTGTTTTCAAGTGTTGCGCCTGGTTTTGAATTAATATTAGTAATAATTGATTTTCTTGAGCGTCTAAATGTAGGCTTTTGGTTTTGAACTAATAATTAAAGAAATTTTTGCTCATGCCAATGGATTCTAGATGGTGGGTATGTGGGGGGATAGTAAAGATAGGGAGGGGGGTAATGAAATTTTCATCAGAAATGCTCTACGGGCTCTGGTTTTCGAGATATAAGCGTATTAATATTTCAAGTTATTTTTGCTAATGGAAATGGATTCTTGGCGGTGTGGGGTGGGAGGCGGGACGAAATTTTCATCACAGATCCTCTACGGGCACGCCATTTCTTGAGTAAGGTTACCTAGCGGCATTAGCCGGAACTATCAGCATGCCTTGGTTTTGCTGTGTTCTTTTACTAGCGGGGCAGTTCTAGATATCAGCATGACCCAGCGGCATTAGCCGGAACTACCAGCATACCTTAGTCTTGCTGTTTTCTTTTATTAGTGGAGAAGTGGTAGATATCACCGTGACGTCATCTTGGTTTTGCTGTTTTCAAGTGCTGCACCTAAATAAGTTTTCTTAGCAGGGAAGTTGTAGATATCAGCATCAATCGAATTTCACAACATAACATCACCATGAACAGATTCTAGTAGATGTCAGTGGGGGCTCTGGGTATCAAAGCTTTCACAGGATTCGAGTGCAAATGCCATTTCTTGAGTAAGGTTACCTATGCCTTGCTTTTGCTGTTTTCTTTTATTAGCGGGGAAGCTGTAGATATCAGCATACGCCTCGGCTTTTACAGGATTCGAGTACAGATGCCATTTTTTTGAGTAAGATTCCCTAGTGGGATTAGTGAGTACTACAGGCATTTAATGGTAGGCATCCAATGCCCTGATACAATTTAGCATATTCCATAATTTTGATTCGCGTGCAAACGCCATTTCTGGAGTAAAGTTCCCTAGTGGCATTAGTCGGTACTACCAGCATGCTTTGGCTTTGCTGTTTTCTTTTATTAGCGAGGAAGTTGTAGATAGCACGTATGACATCATCTTGGTTCTTGCTGTTTACAGGTGCGGCACCTGAATAAGTTTTATTAGCGGGGAAGTTGTAGATATCAGCATCATTTGAATTTCACAACATGACATCACCTTGGTTTGATGTTTTCTTAGCAAATTATTATTGTTATTATTGGGTTTAGCGGGGTGCGTGTATTGATCCATCGAGTGCAAACACCACTTCTTGAGTAAGGTTCCCTAGCGGCATTAACCGGTACTACATATTGCCATTTCTTGAGTAAGGTTCCCTAGTGGCATTAGTGGGTATACTAATGGTACTACTAATGGTAAGTAAAATGTTTCCCATCCAATGCTCGCTACAGTAAAGCATTTGATACCTTCATTCTACTATGAAAGGATGAAACATGCGAAATGTTCATAAGTCGAAGCTGTAACTCAGCCGAAAGCACACCGAATCCTGTGGACCTGCTAAGTAGATTAAAGCTGTCCACCCGTTATTAGACCTGTTTGAAAAGCTGTTCACCTGTTATCAGACTTGTTTGAAAGGCTGTTAAGCTATTATCAGAGCTGTGTTAAAAGCTGTGAAGCTGTTATCAGAGCTGTTTAAAAGCTGTTAAGCTGTTATCAGACCTGTTTGAAAAGTTGATAAGCTGTTATCAGAGCTGTTTGAAAAGCTGTTAAGCTGTTCCCAGAGCTGTTTAAAAGCTGTTAAGCTGTTATCAGAGCTGTTTGAAAAGCTGTTAAGCTGTTATCAGAGCTGTTTGGAAAGCTGTTAAGCTGCTATCAGAGCTGTTTGAAAAGCTATTAAGCTGTTATCAGGGCTGTTTGGAAAGCTGTTAAGCTGTTACCAGAGCTGTTTAAAAGCTGTTAAGCTGTTATGAGAGCTGTTTGAAAAGCTGTTTACCTGTTATAAGAGCTGTTTGAAAAGCTGTTTACCTGTTAAAAGAGCTGTTTGAAAAGCTGTGAAGCTGTTATCAGAGCTGTTGGGAAAGCTGTTTACCTGTTATCAGAGCTGTTTGGTTGCCACTTGTTTATCTTATGAAATGGAGTAATGCCCCCATGGTAGAGTATCCGTCGTTCCGCTCATAATATGTCGCTTATTATCATAAGGACTCAATACAATCTTCTTTTGACTGACAGTGTATACGCTATGGTTATGGGATCGTATGGAGCTCTGATTGGCAGTTAATATTCGCTTGTTATTCAAGCATTCGACGTAGTCTTCGAAATTGATATGCTTCTGGACTACATTAGCCTTTACTGCTTTTGCTTTCTTTACAGTTTTACCATCGTTTATACGCAGACTGCACATTTTCGAGCGCTTGCCAACAAATTCGCTCATGATTTTCCCATTCAGCTCATCTTTCATTAGACCAGGAAACTTTTTATTCATGAGGGGTAAATTGAACTGGTTATCTTCTGGGTAATCACTTGTATCAAATTTGTGTATATTTTCAGCCATAAACTCATGCATGTTTCTCATCATGTTCATATATTAGAGAATCTGTATACATGACTTTACATTTACCTCCAAATTCACGCTGCATAAAACTGTAGTGGAAATCGTGGAAGATTATGAAGGAAATCCAATCACAGGAGGCTTTTATGAATTGGAGCTGCTGAAAGTTAAACACCCAAACCTATATCTCGTAGAGAAAATCTTAAAGAAGAGTGGAGATAAAGCTTACGTTAAATGGCTCGGATTTTCATCAAAACACAATTCTTGGATTAATAACAAAGATGTTTTATAATTTCTTGAAAAACAACTACAACTATAATACAATTACAATAAATTTATAATTATAATACTCTTTTTATTTTACAATTATACATGTCTAAAACAAATTACTTTAATAAATGAAACTAAAACTATAATACATTTATTATTTACACTTGACTTAGATACTTTCAGCGGCTGCTACTTGTTGATCTGATGAAATAGAGTAATGTCCCCATGGTAGAGTGTCCGTCGCTCCGCTCATAATATGACGCTTATTATCATAGGGACTCAATGCAAACTTTTGTTGACTGATAGTGTATACGTTATGGTGATGAGATCGTATGGAGCTCTGATTAGCAGTTAATATTCGCTTGTTATTCAAACATTCGACGTAGTCTTCGAAATTGATATGCCTCTGGACTACATTAGTCTTTACTCCTTTCGCTTTTTTTACAGTTTTACCAGCGTTTATACGCAGACTGTACATTTTCGAGCGCAAGCCTACAAATTCGCTCATGATTTTCCCATTCAGCTCATCCTTCATTAGCCCAAATCTTTTTATTTATGAGCGGTAAATTGAATTCATTATCTTCTGGGTAATCACTTGTATCAAATTTGTTTATATTTTCAGCCATAAACTCATATGCATTTTTCTCTTCAAGTTCATATATTAGAGAATCTGTATAAGTATACATGACTTTACATTTATCTCCATACTCACGCTGCATAAAACTGTAGTGAAAATCGTAGAGGCATATTTTCGAAATTTCCATAACTGCCATTCCTATATAGAGCGGCTTATTGAATAACATTTTGAGTCGCCTTAATTCCACAGCAACTAAATTCTCATCAAATATCGTTGCACTGTGGAAGTTGGGTGCCGCAATCCGAGCTTTTGCACCATAGCGACCTTCCCACTTCATGCAAAGCTTGATATCGCTATACTTGCGTACATTTTCCATGGTCTCACCAAAAGTTGCATTATTCATCTTCTTATAGCTGTCCTTCTCATGATCGCTTGTAGCCTGCATCCGTTTGGTGGTATTTAAGTCAATGTATGGCTTAAGCCAAGCTGATTGGTCGAATTGAAGTACCCGGTACACTTTTTTCAGGATGAGCCCATGTGATAAGCATTGCTTCAAGTTTCGGTAGTGTATAACATATTTAGTTTTTGGATGTAATGTTGTCAAAAGCTTTTCTAATTTTGCTGCAGGTGGTGCTGCATGCTCAGAGCAAAACGGTAAGTCCTTATGCTTATCATGCAGATGTTGAGGATAATCCAAGTCGACTTCGAATATGTATCCAGTCGGAGAATCATCAGGAATTTCGGAAACGTCAATATTGGGAACATCAACCCATTTGAATCCTCCGATTGGTAAATGCTGTGACATGGCCCATCCATAAAGCTTATTCGCATCATAATACATCAAGTATTTCTCTTTCTCCTCAGGCTTAAAATCATCCATATATTTATTATTGGCTTTACTATATCTGTTCGAACCACCTCGAATGCCTCTCTCTATGAATAGCAGTATATCTACGTCGGTTATCAGCTCTAATTTCACATTAGTGTATTTTAGCATAGCATCCCATGTTAGGCCTGGCATGGTGTAATAATGTGCTGGATCTAAATGGTATGTCTTCATGCACACTTCTCGGAAGATCTCAAACACATCAGCCAATAGGAGAACATCAGTCTTAAGGTATAGATCTGAATATTCACCAAGTGTTTGTATTTCAAA
Source organism: Dioctria linearis (assembly GCA_963930735.1). Classification (NCBI taxonomy): domain Eukaryota; kingdom Metazoa; phylum Arthropoda; class Insecta; order Diptera; family Asilidae; genus Dioctria; species Dioctria linearis. The sequence goes on along the minus strand of OZ005741.1, from coordinate 185,017,551 downwards.
TTTTTGCCAGACCTCTTCAGCATGATTGTAGTCCTCAGCAAGAGATATTGTAATCAGTTTATTGTAGAACACTTCCTGTGTTGGCAAGCTCCGGAAATCCAATTTATCCCAGTCATCAATAAAAGTGAAGCATCATATCCGGATAAATTGTGAAAAATTACTGGAACTATGGAGCAATCTTGATACATGAGATTGCATGCATTATGCGCTGGTCCTCGATATTTTCCTGTTAAGTGGCAATGATCCCGAACTCGTTCCGCATCGGCTGCAAACGTTTTTTCACATATATGGCAGGAAGTATTTTCCATATGTGTACTGCCCGTAGTCAGAGCGTACATGCAATAAATGAAACGTGTAGTGAAATTTATGCCACTGGTATAAAGCTAGTGGGTTTTATTTGTTTATTCACTGCACTAAATGTTTCAAGTTCAATAAATACTTGAGAACTATAAGAAATATATATTATAATATAAAAAGCTGAAACCAATGTTTATTAAATGATTAATATACAAATTTGACTTACACAACTGTAGCAATTGACTTGTACTCACCTGATCGATATATAGCAGCTGATTTACTTGACCTTTTATTTGACTGAGGTGTGGGATGAGGATATTCTTTATTGCACTCGATACCCGCAATAAAGTGGATTTGTTAGGAATTGTCTTATTACAGTCGAACCCGCAATAAAGTGTTTTGTGTTAGTGATTTTCTTACTACAGTCGAGACCCGCAGCAAGAATCTTTATTACAGTCGAGACCCGCAATAAAGTGTTTGTGTTAGTAATTGTCTTACTACAGTCGATACCCGCAATAAGACTCTTTATTACTGTCGAGACCCGCAATAAAGTGGTGTGAGTTAGTAGATTTCTTATTACAGTCGAGACTCGCAATAAGAAACTTTATTACAGTCGAGACCCGCAATAAAGTTATTTGTTAGTAATATATTATCTCAGTCGAGACCCGAGATAATATTCTTGAAGTCAGTCGAGACCCGACTTAAAGTGAATGTTAGTATATATCTTAACTTCAGTCGAGACCCGAAGAAAGATTCTTTATTTCCGTCGAGACCAGAAATAAAGTGTATTGTTAGTAATATTTTTAATTGCAGTCGCTACCCACAATAAAAAAACCTTTAATTTAATCGCTATCTAAAACAAACCCCTTAATCCAGTCGGTACCCAGAATAAGAATATTTTATTTTAGCTGTCAATTAAACCAAGTATTTAATTTAGTAATAAAATACACACTAGGAAAAATCACTAGGAAAGAACACAAAGGAATAAAATCGCCAAGTTAATCACTGCACTGCTAAATCACAAAAGAGAACGAATCAAGTCAAACTGCTGTTTATATAGCCAGAGTTTGCGCACGGTACCAAAGAACGGTAGTCAACGGCGCGTGGCAACAATATTGGCATAGCAACAATAACCTGACCTAGCAACTGCACTTTATCATTGATTCATAAAGTGTTACCATTTTAGTTACTGTTGTCAACAAGCTGCACTCAACTTATGAATATATAAAATATTTTAAGTAAATTCAATTTATTCCTAATCCAGTGTAGTCTAAATGTCTATAACAAATAAACTTTCACCTTTTGTTTAATTAGAAAGTTTACTTACCAAAAATATTTGTACAATACCTTAAGCTATCTCAGACGTAGCTGGTAGTAGCACGCACGATTTGCTGCACATCCCAATATTCTGCTGCGCAGTAATTTCTCGTGTAATGGCGGAACGTGGTTCGTAATGAGAATTTCTTATGTCTCTGTTCCATTTTGTGTATACCTGCTGCTGTCCAGCTGACTTGAGTTGATAGCAGCAATTTGTTGATGTTTGTTTGAGTTTTGTTGGACTGATAAATATTCAGTGATTAAAACGATTTGTTGTGTTGAGATTGGAATACCGTCACAGGTAATCAATCTTAGAACACTTAACAATGAAGTGTGTGGAGTGTGAAACTTTAATTTCAAAGGATAATAATTTGCGGAGTAGATTTCTACAATGATGCGGGACAAAAGTGAAATTCGGTTGTCGCATTTTATTATTGTGCAAGACTCAGCTAATTACTTCTGGAGAGTGTAATAGTGGATTACATGCACGGGACACAAGGACACAATCTTCATGTTCGTGGGATTAATTAGTCAGGTAAAATTAATTTATGACTGTTTAAAAGGATTTGATTCTTGGTGGTTTCCTTTTCTTTTCTTTTTCAGGTTGTCCAACTCAGCAGATGATACGAGCACTATATGGCTCAACAACAACACACGCAGCAATAAAAGGTTACAGCTGCCGAGAAAAGAGTTGTTTATGAAGTCAGGTACGTAGTTAAATTACGCTTTTGATTTGTTTAAATAGAGCTATTTTGTTCGTTTCAGAAGTTTATTCCTGTTCGGAACAATATGTGAACGCCGTTCCTCTTTAGTCAGGGGTTGCATTGGCCTGATGTTCAGCTTCTCCTGTACAGCTATGGATGCAATCTTTTGCAATTCTAATGCAAACCATTTTTGACAGTCCTTGCCTCGATATGCTCTGTAATATGAGAGCTTAGCATCATGTTTGCCGTGGAAGTAGAATCCTATGCTATGAACTTCATGTTCCTGGATTCGCTGTGTATTTTGATCGTTTCCCTGAATCGGCTTCAATATTGACTCAAGATCAGCATATACACAAAACGGGACTGGATTCTTATGGTTATAATTCTTATATTCCAACCATTTCTTTTCCTCTGATGGAAACATAATCCTACAGTCGTTTTGTTTCTCGCATTCGGGAGTGTGTGATGTTAATTTTTCTTCAGAGTAAAAGTATAGCAAACATCTGTCGCATATATACCATCTACCATTTCGCTTCGAAATTTGTTTCGATACAAGGCGCGAAAGATCTTTAATCCGGCAGAAATGATATCTGCTGGCATCATTATCATCATCATCATCGTCATCATCATCCATATGATCTTCATCTTCATCATCATCCTGGTCATAGTCATCTTGTAGCATTAAGAGATTTACATGTCGCTCCATCCTGTGTTTCGTAAGTCTAACTGAAACCGTGGTGAAGAAACGCTCTTTCTCTAGGATGAACACGTTTATTGATAAATCGTTCTGGCCTTCAAATTGCGTTATTTGCTTAAGCGTCATGGGAAATGTTATTCCAGTTAAATTTAGCACAGTTGAATAATGTGGATATGATGAGGTCCTAGCGGAGTTAACATTTGCTGCTGCAGTATATAGCGCTGAGATTACGGCCCACGCGAAGCATGCTCCATCATTGTTTTTCACATTAATACATGCTTTCTTTGATGCAATCTCCTTCGGCAGAGGTATATAAAATGATCCCCGAATCGGTTCAAACTTGTTCATATGCACCGCTAAATGTATTATAGAATGCAGAGCCCAACCAATATCTTTCTCTTGAAACTCTTCTAGTTGAGTGAGTATTGGGTTGTATATATTTAATTTATACCACTCATTCAAATTATCCTCCACACTGATTGGGGCAGTTCTTGCTTGAAAGTACTTAGTGTCTTTAATAACTTCATTATCACCAGTTTCTTTAATAAACTCACCGCAAAACGTTGTAGAAACTTTAATATGATATTGTTGTTTTAATGTATTCTTAATGTGACGAGCAAGTAATTTGGAGGCATCTTGCATAAATAACTTAGGATCTAGGTGGCTTATATTCACGAAAAGACCTGCCCTAATTCTACCTGAGAATGCTGTTTTTATTTCTTCCCACTTAACAAAATCACTTCTTATTAGTCGTTGATTAATTCCTCCACCTCGATGGGGAGCTTTGATTAACACTCTCAACGACTTAATTTGAGCAATACAGCTGTGCAAATTTTGTTTCATAGCATTCTTATTACACTTCCGAAATGCTGCTTGATATTTACAAATGTTTCTGTTGCACTCTTTAATAATATTGTTTTTATTCACAGAATTTGCATCACTTAAACACTTCAACACATCTTCTCGCAATTTCTTAATTAATGAAAAAGTTTCATTTATTTCTCTGATAGACATTTTTAATTTTTTTTATTCAACACTTTGAATCACTTAGATTGACTGGTGCTCCCCAAGAGTTTGCTTGCGCTTTTATAGCAACGGTTTGTAAACATGAATGATCCTGCTGCTACAATAATCATTGCACAGGATGAATTCCAACGAATTTGATTACATGCTGAGATGATATCGAATTACACGATAAAAAATCAGTCAAATTAATTTGATTACTTTATTCTGCTGGTCGAATTTGCAAATAAGATTGTTTACATGAATGCATACAAGAAAATGTGAAAATTTGTTTACATTCCAATGAAACGTTTCGATCAGTAAAATTCTTGGAACAATAAAATTTTTGGCTGCCTGCAGGAAGTGTGGTATCAAATTATATGAAAAGAATAAACATGAATCATTTGCTGATATTACTTAAATTTGTTTACAGCAGGATGTGAAAATTTGTTTACGAGTTCCAATGAAACGTTTCGATCAGTAGAATAAACATGAATCATTTGCTGATATTACTTAAATTTGTTTACAACAGGATGTTTACGAATTCCAATGAAACGTTTCGATCAGTAAAATTCTGGGAATTGGGTTGCTTACAGGAAGTGTGGTATCAAATTACATGAATCATTCAGCTTAATGTGCTGATATTGCAAATTTGCTTTAAGCAGGATTAAACTTGTATCGGAATATCGGTAAAATTCTTGGAACAATAAAATTTTTGGCTGCCTGCAGGAAGTGTGGTATCAAATTAAATGAAAAGAATAAACATGAATCATTTGCTGATATTGCTTAAATTTGTTTACAACAGGATGTTTACGAATTCCAATGAAACGTTTCGATCAGTAAAATTCTTGGAATCGGGTTGCTTACAGGAACTGTGGTATCAAATTACATAAATCATTCAGCTTAATGTGCTGATAAATGCCACTAGGGAACCTTACTCAAAAAAATGGCATCTGTACTCGAATCCTGTAAAAGGCGAGGCGCATGGTGATATCTACAACTTCCCCGCTAATAAAAGAAAACAGCAAAAGCAAGGCATAGGTAACCTTACTCAAGAAATGGCGTTTGCACTCGAATCCTGTGAAAGCTTTGATACCCAGAACTCCCACTGACATCTACTAGAATCTGTTCATGGTGATGTTATGTTGTGAAATTCGATTGATGCTGATATCTACAACTTCCCTGCTAAGAAAACTTATTTAAGTGCAGCACTTTAACACAGCAAAACCAAGATGACGTCACGGTGATATCTAGCACTTCTCCACTAATAAAAGAACACAGCAGAACCAAGGCATGCTGATAGTTCCGGCTAATGCCGCTAGGTAACCTTACTCAAGAAATGGCGTGCCCGTAGAGGATCTGTGATGAAAATTTCGTCCCCCCTCCCACCAAACACCGCCAAGAATCCATTTCCATGAGCAAAAATAACTTGAAATATTAATACGCTAATATCTCGAAAACCAGAGCCCGTAGAGGATTTCTGATGAAAATTTCATTACCCCCACTCCCTATCTTTATTATCCCACCACATACCCACCATCTAGAATCCACTGGCATGAGCAAAAATTTCTTTGATTATTAGTTCAAAACCAAAAGCCTACATTTAGGCGCTCAAGAAAAATCAATTATTACTAATATTAATTCAAAACCAGGCGCAACACTTGAAAACAACAAAAGCCTACATTTAGGCGCACCACACATCGAAAAAAGTGAAGCAAAAAACTTCCCAAAACCGTAGCATACTGCCACGTGTGGGCAAAAGTGAAGCAAAAAAACTTCCCAAAACCGTAGCATGCTGCCACGTGTGGGCCAAAAGTGAAGCAAAAAACTTCACATATCCAAGAAAGCCGTAGTACCGGAGCATGCTGGCAGTATCGGCTAATGTCTCACTGACATCTTCTAGAATCTGTTCATGGTGATGTCATGCTGTGAAATTCGAATGATGCTGGGTAGTTCCGGCTAAGGCCGCTAGGGAACCTTACTCAAGAAATGGCGTTTGCGCCCAAACAAATGTCGCTAATATCTCGAAAACCAGAGGATTTCTGATGAAAATTTTGTTCCCCCCCCTCCCAACCCACACCGCCAAGAATCCATTGAGCAAAAATAACTTGAATTATTAATACGATAATATCTCGAAAACCAGAGCCCGTAGAGGATTTCTGATGAAAATTTCATTACCCCCCTCCTTATCTTTATTATCCCCCCCCCACATACCCACCATCTAGAATCCATTGGCATGAAAAAAAATTTCCTACTATTAACTTTAATTATTAGTTCAAAACCAAAAGCCTACATTTAGGCACTCAAGAAAAATCATGATAAAAAGCCTACATTTAGGTGCACCACATATCTATCTAAGACAACCTTAGTACGAGAGCATGCTGGTAGTACCGGCTAATGGCGCTAGGGTGCAGTCAAGACCGAATGACATATCCCGGTAGTACCGGTTAATCCCGCTAGGGCGCAGTCGAAACCCAATGGTGCACCCAAGACACAATGGTGTATCCAAGGCACAAACCAATACAACCAAGCCATACACCTATATTTAGTATGGATTCAAACCACCTAGCGACGGTGGCGCCATCTGTAGCGAAATCCTGGAAGCTAAAATGGTGTCGCAGAACTCCCATAGAATAACTACTTTTACAGTTTTCCTCAGTTGGTACTTGGTGCTTAGACCGAAAGAGTCAACAATATAGAAGTGAGCCCACTTTTTGCAGTGCATTTCCATTAATGTAGTCAGTCCGTATTATACATGTCAGTGGTTCGGACACATGTGAATTCATGCAGTGTACCTGCTCAAGAGGAGGGCTTTTTTTTGCGTTTGGATCGCGATTCGAACTTGTTTTTCATGCTATGTTCGGACACATGTGAATTCATGCAGTGTATCTGCTCAAGAGGAGGGTTAGTTTTCGCGTTTGGATCGCGAATCGAACTTGTTTTTCGCACGCGACCGAGGTTTTGTGTACACTCTGTCATCGTGGGGGGCCCGTGGCGGACCAAGTTTTTGTTTACACTCCGTCTTCGGGTGGGGGGGGGGCTCATTAGGGCATGGGTGGCCCTGGGACTTGGGTTGGGGAGGGGGGGGGGGCACTGGGGGTCAAAGTTGTTGTTTACACTCTGTTTTCGAAGCGGCCTGTGCGGGGTGGGGGGCAAAGTTGTTCGTATTTTGTGTTGAAAGCGAAAGTGGCTGTCGATAGAGAAGTGGTCAGGCGAAGAATAAAAGACGTGGTTAATAGCAGTCAAATATTTTTATTGCAATCTATGTACATTTTTCATAGGTTCTGTTTGAAGAATTCGTAAAAAAAAAAATTTACAACAAAATCAAATCTTTGTATGCAATAGATAGATTTCGGTTCATTTTTTAATAATTATTTCACTTTACTTTCATTTCGTTTAAGTTAATTTGTTGTTTTCCTATAGAGCTAATACTTATACTTATCTAAATTAATTGAGAATGAGAAACATGTGGCTGACTTTATTTCAGCAATATTTTTTTATGATAAATATAATATGTTTACTGGGTTAGCTTATGTTTCATGTCATTGTATATTTTTTAATGAATATTTGTCTCAAGAGAACTTTTTTGTGAGAAACATTTCCAGTTTTTCAAATTTTTTACGATTATTTCATTTTGATTTCATTTCGTTTAGGTTTATGTCAACTGGGTTTGCTACTGTTTCATGTCATTGTTTATTTTTTAATGAATATCTGTCTCAAGGCACTTTTTTTGTGAGAAACTTATCCAGTTTTTCAAATTTTTTACGATTATTTCATTTTACTTTCATTTTATTTTCCTTTAGAGATAATACTTATCTCAATTAATTGATAATGAGAAACATATGGGTGCCTTTTTTCAGCATTATTTTTTATGATAAATATAATATGTCTACTGGGTTTGCTTCTGTTTCATGTCATTGTATATTTTTTAATGAATATTTGTCTCAAGGAACTTTTTGGTGAGAAACTTTTCCAGTTTTTCAATTTGTTTACGATTATTTCATTTTACCTTCATTTCGTTTAGGTTTATTTGTTGTTGAATGAGGAACAGGTGGGTGGCTTTATGTTCAGAATATTTTTTTGATGCTTACTAACTACTTTTCTTAACGTAGAAGCATTATGCCGATTTCGAAATATTTCGCAATATTGAATTCAAATGACATCATCTGCGAGTTAAGTAGCACACATATATTTACATTTGTAGAAAATAGGCAATGCCCGACATAAGATACAAATTTTGAAATATATGAAGGTAGCAAGGTTATGAGAATTTTCCTTAGGTTAAAAAAATTTCCAAAGCAATTTTAAAACTTTCTCTACCAAAAATTAATGAAATATATAAATGTAATTCGAGATTGATGAAAGAAAATTTTCATTCATAAAATTCCTAACGATTTGCTACCCAATACTAAAAATTCTCAACACCGATAAAGTTCTTTTAAGCTCTTTATTCAGGATTTTCTTGTTCGAGCGGTATCCCATTCACAACAACAACGTAAATGTTGTAGGTACATAAAAGTTTAATTTTCAAAATTTCCGTGCGTTAAAAAAAATTCTAGTTTCTTACAATTAATATTTAAGATATTCATGTGCGTGTGTATGGGTAATTAATTTATAATTATAAGTATGCTATTATAACATTTTGTTCAAGAAAGATTTTTTTGGGATTCTCCGGTATATAGCAAAAGCTAAAACATGTTCTAATTCGATATACACACAACCCATTAATTTTTGGTGACAAGTTTCAAGTCTTGGTTTGACTTATCAAGAGGTCCCAAATAGCGAAATTGAGTGATTTGAAAAACAAATGAAAAAAATGAAAAAAAGAAGAAAGAAATGAAAAGTTTGAGAAAAATAGAAAAAACTATTTTTTTATTTATTAAAAAAAAAAATCTTTCTTGAACAAAATTAAGTTTAACACGGTAAAAAGTCCAAAAGAGTAGTCTTTTTATTTATTTTTCCTCCTGGCCTTGTATAGGAGTATTTTTTCCTCATATAATTCACACCCACAATTTATTCTGAGTTTATATGAGAAGAGATCGGTTCGATCTATTTTCAAGCGTCTGCAGCAGGCAGAAAACCAAGCTGCACCGGTGAGTGTAAGGTTTTCTGCTGACACGAAACGCTTCTTCTTCTTCTTCCTTTTCTTCTTTTTTATTTTTCAGCTAACTGCGTGGCGTATACAGGTTCGATTCGCTTCGAATGAATCTGTTTCTTTAAAAAAATTTGAAATTTTTTTAATAAATAAAAGAATTGTTTTTTCTATTTTTCTCAAACTTTTCATTTCTTTCTTCTTTTTTTCATTTTTTTCATTTGTTTTTCAAACCACTCAATTTCGCTATTTGGGACCTGTTGATGAGTAAAACCAAGACTTGAAACTTGTCACCAAAAATTAATGGGTTGTGTGATGAAATAACGAATTAGAACATTTTTTAGCTTTTGCTTTTGTAGAGACTTCAAATGTACAAATGGATGAGCGTCAGCCTCGTCACAAAAAAATCTCACCACCACTTTGTGAGCTGAAAAATTTATTGGGTGCATTCGACGGAAAAAAATTTTCTGTATGGAATGCACAGATAATTAACATTTCTCTTGTATATCAAGTTGATGACGATGAGATGAAAATTTTGGCGATTGGAAAACTAAAGGGAAAAGCACTTGAATGGTTTCATTCCAACCCCCAAAATATTTTGTTGAACTTGGAAGGTTTATTAAATGAATTGCGAATTATGTCTGATACGCGTCAAAGTAGATTGGAAATTAAACGAAAGATTGAGAATAGAAAGTGGAAGACCAGTGAAGATTTTACTGATTACTTCCACGAAAAAATGTTGTTAATGATCCAGTTAATGTTACCTGAGGAGGAAAAAATTGAGTGTCTAGTTGATGGCATCAGTAACATAACCTTAAAAAATCAGGCAAACTTACAACAATATACCTCTACAGAATTACTACTACATGCTTTCCGAAGCATTAGTTTGGTTGATTGTGTGTCGGCATCTCGCCAAAATATTGTTGCTACTCAACGTGTTCCTGAGTCAGGAAAGGAGTTCAGTGGTGATAAACGATTGTGTTACAATTGCGGAAAAAGTGGTCATCTAGCGTTCCAGTGTAGAGCTGATAAAAAACCCGTTGGAGTTTGCTTCAATTGTCATGCACCTGACCACAAACGTCCAAATTGTCCTAAATTAAGTAAATCGCTGGAGAAATAAGTGAACATTAAATGTGATTAGAGAAATACACGTGAGTAATTGTAACTCAAAAATAAAAATCTTGTTTGCTAATAATAAAAATGTATATACATGGAAAACTTTAAACGCTTTGATAGATACTTTTAGTTCAGTATGCTTGATTAAGAAAAAAATTTTGATAATGTAAATATTAATCAGTTAAAAAATTGTAAAAAGTATTATGGTATTAATAACACACAACTGCTTCCATTGGGAGAAGTAGAAACTGTTGTTGAACTAAACGACTTAATTCTGAAAATAAGTTTGCTTGTAGTAGAAAACGATACAATAAAATCGGATGTCTTACTGGGAATAGATTTGTTTAAGGAAACTATCGTTGATTTAGTTATAACTAACAAAATTCAATTCGATACTAGTAATGAAATTTTAAATATTGAAGTAGAGATAGAAAAAAGTAGTGATTTGAAATTAAAAAATAATAAATTAGAAATCACTCAATTGTTGGAAAATTATAAAGAGAATTTTGAAAATACTGACAAACCTAAAATATCGTATGAGATGACAATTAAACTTGACAAAAAGACTATTTCTTTGGCACTCCTCGTAGATTAGCGTACTCTGAGAGACAAAATTTGATTAAAATTCTAGACAATCTATTGGAGGAAAACATTATTAGACCCAGTACATCTCCTTATTGTTCGCCAATTGTTTTAGTAAAAAAGAAAAACGGTGATAATAGGTTATGTGTCGATTATGGGACACTTAACAAATATACAGTTAGAGAAAATGACCCCTTACCAATAATCGAGTTGATCGTTTATACCAACGGAATTATTTTACCTTGCTTGACCTCAAAGCGGTTTTCACCAAATTAAGGTGGCAGTAGATTCTTGTAAATATACTAGTTTTATAACACCCTTCGGGCAATTTGAATACATTCAAATGCCCTTTGGTTTGAAAAATGCTCCATCTGTTTTTCAGAAATATATTGAACTCAGTTTTAAAGATTTTATCTTGAAGCAGAAAGTTATAATTTATATCGATGATATCCTGGTAGCAACTGAATCACAGAAGGAACACTTGTTAGTACTAAAAGAAGTTTTACAAATTTTATCAGACAATCTTTTAAAGTTGAATTTGTCTAAATAAATATTTATAGTAGAAGAAATAGAATACTTGGGCTATCATGTCTCGAAGAAAGGAATAAGTCCAAATGCAGCAAATTTTAGGGCTATTGAAGATTTTCCTTTTCCTAAAAATCTAAGAGAGGATGCAGTACGAAGATGCGCTGAGTCGTGGTTTTCCTGTATTAGTATTAGAGGAAAGTTCTTTTGAACAGAGACTTGCTATTTGCCAGTCCCTTGATCCCGACTTAGAAAAGTTGAGGACCCTATTGGAACAGTCTGATCATACCTTATTTGAATTAAGAAATGGATTAATTTATAGAAAAATAAATAAAAAGAAAATTCGATTTTACTTGCCAGAAGCCATGATTGTACATATATTTAGGGCTTCTCATGACGCTATTGGACATGTGGGTGTGGAAAAGACGTTTGAAATCATTTCATGCTCTTATTGGTTCCCTAGTTTGAAAAGAAGAATTAAGTAATATATTCAGAATTGCCCAAAGTGCATTACTTTTAATCCTTCGTACGGTAAGAAGGAGGGATTCTTATACCCCATACCAAAGGGTACTGTTCCGTTTGATACTATTCATATCGATTTCCTTGGACCCCCTGAAACTACTCGTAGAAAGAAAAAACACATCATAATCATAATTGATGGTTTTACGAAGCAGGTTAAATTGTATGCCTCAAAGACCACTAACTCGACTGAGGCTATTGAAAGCCTTAAGAAATAGATCATCCAGTTTAGCCGACCTATACGTCTAGTGAGTGATAGAGGTACTTGTTTTACTTCTGCTCAGTTCGAAACCTTTGTAAAGGATTCAAACATTCATCATATTCTTGTGGCAAGTGGTTGTCCTAGGGCTAATGGGCAGGTATAGAGGGTAAATAGAATACTCTCACCCATGTTAGCAAAACTCGTCAAACCGGATAAACAATGGGATCAGGTCATACGCGAAGTAGAGTTTGCTTTGAATAACACAGTTCAGAAGAGTACCAACACTACTCCTTCTATACTTTTGTATGGTGTAAATCAAAGAGGACAGCTAAACGATAAGGTCTTTGAATTCTTGCAGAGTCATGTCTTGATCGAATCAATTATATAATGAAAATAAATTTAATGAGAAACGAAAGAAACCGATACAATATGAACCAGGAGACTTGGTAATGATTACCAATGTAAAAACGACTCCAGGTGTCTGTAAAAAATTGTTACCAAGGTTTAAGGGACCGTATACTGTAGACAAAGTTATCGGACATGATAGATATTTATTGAAATATATAGAAGGGTTTCCTATTACCCAGAAACCCATGGAGGGTACTTTTGACGTTAGTGGAATACGTCATTGGTATTTCCAACCAAACAAAAAGAAAACTACTTTAAATAACAAACTTGAACAAAACGAACAGAACTAACTTGCTGACTTATGTGATACATATGGTACTTGTTTATATATATTTATACTTTTATGAATTGTGTTGAAAATGTACTTCTTGATATTACTTGCATCAATAAATCTTGGAACTAATAAAAGAAATTGCAAATGTAATCAGAGATGTTGATTTAGTTTTATATTTTTTTGTCTACGAGTATGTTAATCATATTGGAGTTTATAACTTTATGGAATGTAAATACTTGAAAAATTTGAATAGTCTATACCATTGTTAAAGGAATGATGTTATTTTAAAACTGACTATGTACTGTCTTGAATTAATTGACAACTTGTTGTAGGAAATTATTGTAAGGCTATTATATTCGAGTCGAATATATTGTCAGAATGGTCGAGATGTAAGGATATACTTGTAACTTGTAAAGACAAAAAGACTTGAGCGCCACCTGTGAGTGGGATTAAGAATAAAAGAATAAATACTTGATGGCCCGCCTGTATGTTGACAGATGGTCATGACTTGTTTTTTGTATTGTTGTGTGGTTAGTCAAGAAGAAAGTAAATACTTGTTTCCTGACACTTGAGAGAGGAAAATCATAGTGCTTGAAAAAATAAATAAAGATATTAAACCTGAATCGTCAGTGAGTTATTAATTCTAAAATATTTATGAAGTAATCGGGGCCATCGATTACAATATAATATTTCAATTTAATTTTAAATATTTCTTAGCTGTAGAGTTTAAGACGAGCCTGTGTTGTTGTGTATGCAGCTATGCGCACACTGACCGTTGTTTTAATGGTAAGACAGGGTGATAAAGTCCTTCTGGTGGTAAAATTTTGCATTTTATTAAGCCTTCGATTTTATTTTATTCTAATTTAGAACACTTATCATGGCCAACATGTGCCTTAAGGTGTTTGTTTGGAAACTTTCAATATTTGCACACGTACGGGTATAGCGAACATACGTCAATATATTTAATTTTTTCACCGGCTTTGCGTTCATACCATTTAGATACACTTCCAGTTCGTCCACCGCAAAAAGCATCCCTCGGATTTAATGGTGATGCATTTATTAGAGGATGTGTCTTTAAATAGTTCATATATTCATTTTCCCTCATTTGTTTATCACAAATGCACGACCACATTTCTATAACTTCGTAGCCTAGAGATCTTAGCCGGGCAGTTTTTGCAACAGTTCTTTCATAGCGTTGATTTAACGTATCTTTCGGGTCATCATGTAAGGCCTGTTCACGATTATTTTTCAGGTAAAGAGGGTGACCGTGATAGTAGCACCCATGAAACTCGAAAACTTGTTTAGTTTCCTTGCAAATGCCATCAACTTTAACGCCGGCAACTACGGCCTCTCGACCCTTGGCAGCATGCCTAATAAGAATCTTACGCTGGTCCTCTACCCATATGATCCATTGTATTGCTTCTTTCGACTGATTATCAGTGAGCCGATATCCGTTTTTAGGAATTATTCCAATAGTGTTGGGTGTGAGAAAATTACGCCTAAATACCAGGTTGCATGCTGATGCTGTAGTAGTTGTTTTCAAAAACGGCTCAAAATTGCATTCATTGAGGAACAACTTGCTAAATTTTTAGCAGGCTTCAGTTAATATTTCAACATCGCTAAGCAGTATGCGACAATATCGCACTGCATATCAAATTAATCCCCTTCGTGTTCTTCATACCATTTAAGAAGTGCATCTCGTTCCTCTGTCTTCATTGTATCTGGACTATAATATTCGATATAATTTTCATTTTGTGTTGTATTAAACAAATAGGGAAAATAACCTTTTTTAATGTCTGTGATAGTTCAACTGCCAGTGGTAGTTTTGACAGAGCCATTGGAAAATAATTCAACGAGTCTATAAATTTCACATTACCTACTTGCATTAATATAATTTTTGTTCCTCGCAAATTTTTGTAATTTCCGACGTGATTTCATTGAAATTACGCAAAAATGAGATGATTTCGATTAAGTTTTTTGTACTGGAAATCACGTGATTTCGAGGGTGATTTCGTCGAAGTCATGCTGAAACAGCGAAATGACGTGATTTCGATGTAGTGAAAACGTCCTATAACAAAACACATGTTTAATACAATGATCCTTTTTTCTGCCTCAATTTCACTTATTTTCTGTATTCTTTGTAATTTTATTTAGATACTCCTGTTTAATGTTCTCACCATTCAACCTAGTAATAAATTCAATTGTTTCAAGCTCGTGTTCATTACTTCGATTGATGTATTTGAAGCGCGCAATAATTTTATCAAGTTTATTTCCCCTATTTTCCAGCATCTTTTGACAAGGGGTTTCAAACTTATCAACGTACTGCTTTTCTAATAAATACTTTTGGGCCTTTAACCCGAAAGGTAGTTGATTATCTATCGCCAGTATCATTTCATCCCATGTAGGATTGAGCTGTGTAATAAAAGTCGGTTGCTCTGACATTTTCGCGTGGTTTGGCGTAGCGAAATGCTCCAGCATTTCCTTTCGGTTTGGTGTCTCTGACATTTTCTTTGGGCTTAAGGTCTTAAAAATAGGCTGCTCAGAAATTTCCTTTGAGTTTGATATTTTCTTGCTGCTGTACCTACTTCTGATGTCGCCTTAAAGTATCAACTCTTAAAATCGATTTTACACATTTTCTACAAATGAAGCTTTTCATGTTGTTAATTCTTTAACACCTCCGCTCCAAATGAAGTATAGGAGGGGTAGATGCTCCTTTATACCTGGTAAAGCAAAGAAACTTCAGCATTCAAGTTTAAAAAGGGTCACTTATACTATTGAATTTTTAATTTTCATCACATTTTTCTAACCCACTTCAACAAGGTAATAACCAAATGAGGCAGTGGGCAATGTTCTTGAAAAATGTAGGTATTAAAATCGCCGTGTGAAAATTTTTTATTTCAAGTCGAACTTCTTATGTACACCTAAATTATTCTAGACTTTTTTACGAAATATTTTATTTTTGATGCAATGAATTTCGATTACAAATAATTATTGCAGTTTAGTGCATTTAAAGACAAGATTGATGGCTTTTAACTCTGAGATAATCTTTTTAAAACGTAGGCTTATTAACGTGGGCATATGTTTGTATGGAGCTTCGCTGTAGGCAGTTTTTAGATTTAAAACAAGAATTGACACAAGTACATAGGTGATATCATTTTAAATGTAAATCATAGAAGCAATGAGTTTATGAAAAGATTTAAATGAAATTTATATAAAGTTAATAAGGTTTGTTACATATACAAAATGTATACATAAGGCATCAAGAAACAAATCACAATTTTCATAAGCCAATCATGCCTAAAAGCACGGATGGCTTATCTCTTGCGCATACGAAGAAAATAGCATCAGCAATTTCTTCAACTACGCGCAACATTCCTTCAACATATTTTTCCCACAAAACGACTTGGGAAAAATAAAAGTTTTAAATTTCAACCCAAGTCGTTTCGATAAAGAAAAATAGCCCCACGATAAATCTTACCTTCAGTAAGATTTGTCGTATATACGATATGTATGTACATATATACATACATACATATCGGGCGCATGAAAATTTTACGTCGGTGAAGACTGAAACGATCAAGTCTTCACCGAAAAAAGCTCTTATCAGCAAATTGTCGCGGGCTGCATACATTGTGATCGCAACAATGTATGCACGATAGCACGACGATGGTTGGATTTATGAAAATATCAAATTTCAATTCCAACCATCGTTCGTCGCGATAATTCTGGGTATGTTTAAACATGCCCAGCGGTAAATAATTTTCTCAGGATAGGAATGCTAATTAAGCACTATCCTATCCTGAACAACTAGACTTGCGATTAAAAAAATCCAAGTCGAGGACAGTCGGTCGTGATTTCCGCGGAAAATTAAAGCAGTAAAAGTTAGAGAAAGGTTGATTAGAAGACAAAAGTAGAACTTCGGTGTGATTTTCGCGCGGCTTTGAAATTGGTAAATCGAAAAAAATGAAATGTTGTAAAAATAATATTGACTACTTGCGAAAGAAAAAGTGTTGATAATTTTAAGCAAAGTTTATAAGTTTAAAAAAAAAAAATAAAGAGTGAATACAACACGAAGTGCAAAACTTGTGATTTATCCCCCGGAATATTATTCCTATCCAAGTTGGTTGAGTACCCTATTTGATAAGGTGTATATATATATATATACATAACAAAATTGGCGCAGCCGGTAGGATTGAGGAAGCTTGATCTAGTCAAAAGGATCGTAAAAGCTTGAAAAGCCTTAATCCTTCGAACGTAAGGGGTCCCATTGACTAAGCCACTCAGGCCAAGTCACCCCCAACACTCGGGTAGATACCATCTCTAGGCGCCTCTGCTCCAGGCGGGCAAGCGTTCACCCCAATTAGTGCACAGGCACCACCGAGGGATACCAGTGAACAGTCCACAGAAGGAAGAGGAGAAATATTTCAAACTCCCCCAGAAGGACGAATACAGATCAGCCAGGACACAGCTCGATAAGCAGCCTGAAGTTTCAGCCAAGCAGATGACCAAACGCTAGCAGTCAACGATCCGGAGTTGAAGAGGAAATCGAAGACGGCTCATAAGCCCCCTTTTCAACTAGATCCAGGGGAAGTTAAGAGGGCCCAAGGCCCCCCCCCCCAGCTGCAAAACAAACCGAAATCAACCGACCAGGATTCAGAGGGAGCTCGAAGGCGGTTAAATAAACCCCCCTCTCAATCACAGCAAAGGGACTTAAGCAGGCAAGGCGCCCCCCCCCCTTTCCCCAAACAGCGCATCATATGCCAGCCGACAATCCTGCTCTACCTCAGCAGGAAACAGACGCAGCAGCGAGGGAAAACTCTCCATTTTTAGCCGGCGCGGGACCAACCCCAGATGCCAAAACACAGCACCCCGGTGAAGGTACATCATCTGCTGCAGGAGATAAATATCCACAGTTATCGCCAACAGGACCTCGACTCAGAAGCGGGACCGTTCTGCCAGGTCTCAATAGACAAGTAAGTCTTGATAAATTTTTAACAAAATTGTACGAGAGAGCGCGAGATTCAGGTACGCTAGCCATTACTCAGTGTGATTCACTCAGCAAAAAACTGAGTCAAACCCGCGAAGATAGACTCGCACAAATACAGACACTGAAGGAAAACACAGTTCGGTTCCGTGAGGAACTAAGTAGGCTCGCTGAATCCACGCGCTCCCTCCCAGTAGATAAGGAGAGTACTGAAACTCCAAATTTAGGTTTAGAGAAGAATAAGAGTGTTAGGTTAAGTGAAAGTGCTAATAGTGATAGTGACAGTGACGGTGAAGTAGCTGAACCAACTCCCGAAGACCTGCTAATAGATTGGCTCGAAGAATCCTTAACGGAAATAAGCCCAGAAACAAGCCCAGTTAGTCCACCCAAATTTAAATTTCCAGTCAATAGACTAAACACAATGGTGGACTACGCTAATGTAGCTAAGCTCACAGCTCAACTCGTCCCCTTATTTTCGGGTGAAAGTACCCCACAATTGGGACGAGAGCTACAAACCTTCATTGGCTGCTGCAAACAAACTATGCAGTGCCTAAATAATGAAGAAAAAGTGGCTTTCATTCAGGTCCTTCCCACAAGACTCAGAGGTGACGCACACCAATTATTCGCTTCAGACGTCCCTGCTTCATTTAGTGAAGTAGAGGAACGTCTAAATAGAACATACTTTCCCCGTGAGACATACCAAGAGTTAGTGAATAAGTTAATCACTACTAGGCCAAACCCGTTAGAATCTCTCACTGTGTTCATTACAAGATTGAAACAGTTGTTGACGCTTTGCAACGAGGCAGCGACACAAAAGTATGGAGCTGAGGCAGTCCCGGCTGTGAAAACACAGCTAATGGACTTCGCCAAAAATGCTCTTAAAAGTGGAGTAACTAATCCACATTTGTGTCAATATTTACTCACACAGGGAGAAGGTGATTTAGAAGCATTAATTCAAAAAGCCCTGGACATGGAGAAACTACAGCAAGATGCTACATTCGTCCAGAGTCCTCTGGCACAAGCTCCTCCAATGGCTCCAGTAGACCCAGATCTACGAGTGACAGCTTACTATAGAGCTCCTTACTATCAAATGCCATCTACACCTATGTTCGCATCACCTCGAGCTCCAAACCCAAATCAGTTTTCACGCAATGTGAATAATCCAGGTTCATCACAGTCAGGGCAAAGGCCATTTACAAACACTGATGCCAGAAACTCGGATACAGATCCACTGGTCCGTAATATCACGTGTAATTTCTGCCAGCGAAAGGGTCATACGTATTCAGGTTGCCTTAAGCGCAAGAACACCCCTTTCTGCTCAAACTGCAAAATCTATGGACAGGACGTCCGTGATTGCAGAAAAAAACAACAAACGCAACAGATTGTTCCTCCACGCCTCTCCAACAGATTACACAAGAGCAACACAACACAAAAAGTCCTTAAGTCTTCAACATAAGACTCAAATGCACCTTTGGTGGTCGCCGAAGACACGCAGACGAAGATTGCCGCCAAAAGAAAAAATGGGAAGCCCGGAGTCAGGGAAACGACATGCAGTCGACCCAAAACTCCCCGGCTCGACTTTAAACCCACAACGCAAATCAAAAGGGTCACCTCAAGCGCCCGAATCCGGTGTTCCTACAGTGAAACTTCCACTGGACATAAGCCTTAACGGCCATACAAAACTAGTAGTGGACACTGGCGCTGAGGTTAGTATTATTAAGAAAAGAGCAATTAAAGACCTCAACATAATTAATTCCAATGAGGCATGCACTTTACAGATCCCTTTTGGAACCGGAAAGACATTGGGAAATTGCAAGGGCAACTTCAATTTTAGAAATAAAATTCCCTGCAAGTTTCAGGTGGCACAAAACCTGCCAGGTCTTTCCGATGACGGCCTATTAGGAAACGATTTCCTATCAAACAATTGTAATGTTGAAGGCCCAAATAAAGCACTCAAGTTTCCCTGTACGGAAACAAATCCCGAAGAGTTTACTGTGCCCTTGTCATGCAAAACGGACAAGCTGTATTCCAGAAAAGCAGTCGAAGTGAGGTCACTTGTAGAAAAGATGGAACCTAAACAGGTTAAGCTATCTACATGCAGTGTATCCAGGGCATCTCAAAAGAGTAATGCTGGCTACCAGGTGCAACAAAAGCCGACGGAATGCGAAAAGAGCTGTCTGGGTGATCAAGAAACCTGCGAAATGAGGCAGCATCTGGTTACTTTAGAGGAACCAATATGCATACCTGCTAGGTCACAAATTATCACCACAGTCCCGTTGTGAGTGAAGAAAGAAATGCTCTGTCTATCGAAAGAGATAGGCGATGGAGTCTTCCTGGCCAACAGTTTACTCCCTACTGGGAAAGAAACAGTGCTAGTGGCCATACTCAACATTAACAATTTCCAAGTAGTCATCAACAGTTTATTGTTACAACTGCTCCCTATACATGACTACGCCGTCATCCCAATAGGAGAAGCCACTGATACACAACACGTTCTCAAGCCGAATAAATCGCAAGCGAGTAACACGAACATCAGTGAGCTTCCCAAGGCGGAACAGAAGTCAAACAAGACTTCCTCCTCAAAAAAACCTAGATATAAGTTACTAACGAGGCCCAAGAGCCCCATCAACAGTGCGTGCGAGCTCAGTAAGACCTATTTAAAGGCAAAGTCGGCTCCACCACTTAAAAAAGTTAGCATTAAGAATAAAAAGTTGCCCATGAGCCCTATAAAAGACGCGTGCGAGATTCGTAAGACCTCATTGAAGGCAAAGTTGGCTCCACCGTCAAATAGTATTAAGAGAACCAATTTTCCATGGGCCATTAGCAAAAATACGAATGCGTGCGAGTACTTGGACCAATGTAAAGTACCCATAAAACACGGTACTCCACCAATAAAAGAGCAGGAAGTACATACCCTGCCAATTACCAAAGTAAGTAAAAATACGTACAAAAAGGTACAACAACTCAAAACTAACGTAAGCTTTTCGGAAAACACAGCTATCTTACAACACGTAAGATACTTATTTCCAGATCAGGAAGATCCCACGCATACTCCGCGAGTCAACAGGCTAGACCAAGAGCTCAGCCTAGACCCAAATCTAAATGCGGAAGAAAAAGCTTCGACATCCGAACTCTGTTATGAGTACAATGATATCTTTTACCTTAAATATACAAACGCTATCACCCATAACATTCCATTAATACAAGATCAGGCCCCAATAAACCAAAAGGCCTATCGATTACCAGAAACCCAGCGACAAGTAATCATCGAGCAATTAAGAGAAATGCTAGACAACGGGATAGTCCAAACTAGCAAAAGCCCTTGGAATTCACCCCTATTAGTTGTCCCCAAAAAGGCGGGACCCGATGGTGAAAAAAGGTGGCGCGTCGTTGTCGATTTTCGCAAATTGAACGAAAAGACAATTGGCGATGCATTTCCGCTACCACGAATCAAGGATATTCTTGACCAACTAGGTCATGCCAGGCACTTTACCACTCTCGATTTGGCCAACGGCTATCACCAAGTCTTAGTCGACAAAAAAGATCGACATAAGACCGCTTTTAGCACAAATTACGGGCACTACGAATTTAAGCGTATGCCATTCGGACTCAAAGGAGCTCCCGCTACATTCCAACGCCTCATGAACTTCGTTCTGACAGGCCTACAAGGCCTCGAATGTTTCGTTTATCTTGACGACATCGTCATTTATGGAAAAACCTAAATGACCACAATGATAAACTTCGCAAAGTCTTCAACAAATTGAGAGAAAACAACCTCAAACTGCAGACAGAGAAGTGCCAGTTCTTGAGACGAGAAGTTGTTTACCTAGGGCACAAATGCTCTAGCGAAGGTGCATTACCAGACCCCAGCACAACGGCCTGCGTCCACACATTCCCTGTTCCTAGAACAGTACGGCAAGTTCAGTCCTTTTTAGGACTTGCCAATTACTACAGGAAGTTCATTCCGGACTTCTCAAAAATAGTTCGTCCAATTACGTATTTACTCCGCAAGGATGTAAAATTCACTTGGACCGAGAAATGCCAGGAAGCATTCCAAAGCATTAAACATGCTCTAATTTCCCCACCACTCTTAATCTATCCAGATTTTTCTAAACCATTCAACCTTACAACGGACGCCAGCAACGAAGCATTAGACGCTGTGCTTTCCCAAGGAGAAGTGGGAAAAGACCAGCCTATCGCCTATGCAAGCCGAACGCTAAACAAAGCCGAGAAAAACTACTCCACGATTGAAAAGGAGTTATTAGCTATAGTCTGGGCAACTAGAAATTTCCGATGCTACCTCCAAGGCAGAAAATTCACGGTCTACACTGACCACAAGCCTCTCAAAGGTGTCTTTAATGTTAAAGACCCGACTTCCCGTTTGGTGAGATTTCACCACAAATTGTCAGAATTCGATTACAGCATCGAATATAAACCAGGGAAGTATAATACCAATGCGGATGCATTAAGCCGCATTCCACAAGTATTAAATGAAGACTATACAGGCAACACCTTAACGGTACAACCCCAAGTGCACCACACTATGGACTCTGATGTGGAAGAAAATAATTTCCCAAATAAAAAGAAAACAAAGAAACCCGCTCATTGCTTCGCCGTGACCAGAGCTCAAAAACAGAAAGCCCAAGAGGCCAATACGAGCTCCAGCGCTGAAACACTGCCCACGGCAGTGGAAAATAAAGAAATTGAACCCCCAGAGGCGGAAATACAACCCCCTGCTACGCTTGAACAAGAAATAAGTCCAGTCAAGGCACCTGAAATAATCACGAGCCCCAAGGAAGTTCAAACAATCCTAAAGGATTATCACGACTCCCCTTTCGGCGGCCATCAGGGTGTCATTAAGACTTATAAAAGAATTAGACGCAAGTACTGGTGGAGACACATGCTTAGCGATATAAAAAGGTACATAAAAAAATGCCCTAAGTGCCAAACAATGAAAGCATCTCCACAATTCAAGATGCCCATGGTAATAACGGACATCGCAGAACAACCTTTCGGCAAGGTTTACCTCGATATAGTAGGTCCACTAGAAGAGACCATATCAGGTAATAAATATATCTTAACTTTTCAAGATAACCTTACCAAATTTATCGATTGGTATGCCATACCTAACGGAGAAGCAGTAACGGTGGCGCAAATCTTTTTCAATGAGATTGTCACACGCTATCGCATTCCAAAGAGAATAGTCACCGATCAGGGAACTAATTTCCTGAGTGAGCTATTCAAGAAGGTCTGCAAACTCCTAAGGGTAAAGAAGTTACAGACTTCCGCATACCATCCACAGTCTAATGGAGCACTAGAGCGTGCCCATAGATCATTAATCGAATATCTGCGTACAATCGTAGATGAAAATCCTAAAACATGGGATCAATTCCTACGCACCGCTGCATTCGTGTACAATAACAGTGTACACGAGGGTACTAAATTAACCCCAATGGATTGCCTTTACGGCTTCACAGCGGATGTCCCATCTAATTTAAAACGGGATCCTGAACCTGTTTACAACCACGAAAGTTATTACCATATGCTCAAATACAGACTCCAAAAATCGTATGCCACGGCTCGTAAAAATCTCTTAGCCAGCAAACAACGCTCAAAGGCATATTACGACAAAACAGTCAGGCCTCTCACTTTCCACCTAGGAGACAAAGTCCTCCTCAAAAGTGAAAGCCGCAAACACAAACTGTCTCCAATCTGGGTTGGCCCATATCTGGTAATTAATGTACCCAGTCCAACAAACCCTATCATAAAAATAGGCAAGCGGCAGGTTGTCGTACACAACAACCGTTTGAAGCCCTATTATGAGTAGTATACTGGTACATATATCTCTAGAAAATAAGTTGCACTGAAACAAAATTCGCCAATTAAACTAGCCACTACCTACTTAAACGTTCCGCACTCGGAATTATTTACTACGACTCAAGAAGTCGACCCTTACCTAAGTTTTATTTAAATCAATAAAAAATACGCTAAATAAACGTACCCGTATATACATTCTATGAGTAAATATTAAAAAAAAAAGTTCTACCTATAAAAATCTTGCTTGCCTTGACTTGCTTCCCTAATTAAAAATTTTGAAAAGGTACAATACTCATTGTCCTAAAAGCTCATAGAGAAGATGATGGAGTTTGGAATGCTTTGACTTGCATCCGTCATACCTTGCCTTGAGAGTTTTGTATTCCTCTTCATGATTTACTTTTACTCATTGTAGTAAATTAAACAACTTCCCAATTCAATTTTTGAATGAGTACAATGCTCATACTTTGACGAGATTTAGCATGAACTGACTTACAGTCCTACTATCCTGTTCTATCTCGTCTTCCTTTTAGCAACTAAGCCCACATTATACAAACTATCAACAATTCAATTGAGCAATACTATATGTAAATATTATATGCTATGCAGTATGACTAATTGACTAACGAAGCCAATTCTTCATTTTCTACAGAACATGAAGCACATATTGGTGTTAATATGCTGTTTCCATCTGGCAATGGGACAAATACAAACGGAACCCTACACCATAAGTCCCCTGAACAATACAGGAATACTGTATGAGGACCTAGGAAAATTACAAATATACCACAGTGCATGGAACATACTAACTGAGATCAATCTAATGGAACTGGACAACCAAACGCTTATGGCAGAACAGGCGGAACACTTAGTTCACCGACTATGTTCAAATCGCTCTCAAACGGATGAGCTATGCCTGGTTCAACAAAGACACGTTCATTCTCTCTTGGAAAATATCAAGAGAAGAACAAGTGTCATTCGAGAAGTGGTCCCAAAATCAAGATCAACAAGATCTATCTTCGATGGAATAGGGAATGCAATGCACTACCTATTCGGGACCATGGACAGCACTAATGAACAAGAAGTCTCCAGTCGACTCGAGGAGCTCGAAACAAATACAAAAGCACTAGCCGACCTGGAAAGACAGCAGATCAGTGTAGTCAAAACTACACTACAGCAAATTCAAAAGCCATTGACATCTCTGCAGGAAAGACAATGTCAAATAAATCTCCAGGTAAATAGAATGCAAAACATCACTGATGATTTACTAATGAGACAACTAAGGCAGGAAATAATTTCAAGCCTGACCTTACAAATTGTCGAGATTCAGTACAGGCAGCAAGCCTTACTCGACATAATAATCTCCAGTAAAAATCACCAGTTGCATCCGCTAGTGGTGTCTCCCAAAGTCTATTAGAGATATACCACAAGTCCCACGCTACTTGTCCAGATGCACAAAATTGTCTCTCCCTGCTATATCAGATAGCGGAAACAAAGGCTCGTCTAGTCCAAGACAAATTAGTCATTCGAATACAACTTCCGATTTTCAATCTACCACAAATGAAGTTGTATAGAGTACACAGTTTTCCCATACATATTAACAAACAACAATCATTGGTACCCGATATACAGTACTCGCACGTAGCGCACCAGGTACAGACACAGGACATATTATTATTAAAAACACAAGATCTTAAAATTTTCAAAAAGATCACGCAATATTCAAAAGAGAACACTTACGTCACCAAGCTAAGCATTCCTGTAACAAAGGCAACAATGTCTAATGAATGTATAGTGAAGCTGCTCTTTAATCCACTAAAAGAAGAGCCACAGTGCCAATTCAGAGCACAAATACCTCCCAGAGACCTACTTATTAAACTAAGTAGACCGAATTCTTGGATATTTTCGTTGATAGAACCAACAATTGTACACCTTCAGTGTACCCAACAATTCCTAACTTCAAAAATAGAAGGCCAAGGAATAATTACTATCAACCATCCCTGTCAATTACAAGTAGGATCACAAATCCTACACTATGAGGCAGAAAATATCCAGCAATTGAGTCTCAAACAACCCACTTATTTCCCAAATATAACTCCATTAGAACAAATAGTCGATAAATATCTTAATGAAACCAAAAACAAAGTACAGTCTGAAAAAATACAGACAGAACTATATTCAGGAGATGACACTAACAGCATCATCCTAGAAGGTACCCAGTCATTAAAAGAACTGGACGAAAAATTAGAAAAAAAGTTCCTCATATCAGTCACCACCCTACACATGTCCCAGCCGCAACATCAGTATCTTTAACTGGTGTTGTCCTCACGTGTATGGTACTGTACCTGGTCGCCAAATGGCTCGCCCCATTCATGAAAAATTATCTTCCACGTAAATCTGAAAAAAACCCTAGAGGCGGAGGAACAAATCGAACAAATTGGACGAATAGAAATATTTAAACCTACCCCTCTCAAAAGGACCCGGACCCTGCCACCTACTAAGTCAGTGCAAGTGGTATAGTGTCACCACTTCAAACGGTCATAAGCACTATCACTAGTAGTAGAGCACCTAGAAAATAAATGTAAGTGGTTTCAACAAACCGAAATAAATAATAAGAATATACATATAATAGGGGAGAAGAAATAAATAGTATTAAAAAGCATAGAAGTAAGAAAAAACAAAAAATTTGTTAATACAGGAACATACAAAAAAAAAGAGAACAGAAAAGGCGTTCTCACCCCATTCGTGTAGTGGGAAAAATGCATAAATAAATAATATAGGCATAAGAGCAGAAAGCAAAAACATGTACACAAACAAAAATATCTTCCCCCTTGTAACCAAATCGTTATAATAACTAGTATTTAAGAAATGAAACAAGAATTAAAATTACAAGTAGAATAACAAATCTAACCTAGCCTAGAAACTAAATAACAACTAACCCTAGAATAGGACACAATATATAAGTAAGAAAAAAAAACATAAAATATAAACCTAACAACATAATATAGGAAAAAATATAATGCCAACCAAAACTATGCCAATTACAGCCAAAACCAGCTAAACCAACCTCAACCAAAAGCAAAAAAACAAAATCCCTGAAAATAAGAAAATAAGGTAGACCAAAACAAAAAGAACCAAACAACATCTCATTAGTATTAGAGAAAAAAAAATTTATTATATATATTAAGAAAAGAGAAGAGGAATAGGAAAGATATAAAAAAAAGAGATATTAAAATGTGTTAAAAAAAAAAGACTGCGAATATATTCAGTCCTCAAAGTCGGACTCCTCCTCGATGACATCACCAGAGACGGGAGGGGTGACCATTAGTGCCCGTATTAGATCCGTAAGGGGGGAGGAAAAAATTTCATGGCAGCATGCACATAGTCCGTGCTCCCCGGTAATAACAAGCACGCAGCCTAAAAAAAAAAAAAAAAAAACAATAAAAAATTTTTTCCCAAAAAGGGGACGCAAACTCACCTCGAGCAATTAACGTCTGTCCCCCATGGGGATACAACGGCAGCAAAACGCGGTAATAGTGCCCGGGAACTGCATCTGCACCCCAAATAGTGATCGGGCGGTAACCCCTCCGACGAAGCACCAGGCGCAAAGGGCCTCTCCAGCCAGGCGTTATTCGCAGGATATAGATGCCATATATCATGACAGTGAGCCCCGAGGGGCAGCGAAAACCCTCGTGAGTGACAGCTTCAACTAGCAACATGTCGGATGTGAGGCACGAAAAAACACAAAAAATTCTACTTCTTTGTTCTGTCAAAAGGACCTAAACCTCGGACCAGAAGAAATCTAATGAGAAAATTTGCTTCTAAAAAATCGGTGTAAAATCTTGCACCATCGCCTTGCCCCGAGAGTTATTCCTCTTCCAAGAATAACTCTCTTTTTTGTAGGGGGAAGGCATGTTACATATACAAAATGTATACATAAGGCATCAAGAAACAAATCACAATTTTCATAAGCCAATCATGCCTAAAAGCACGGATGGCTTATCTCTTTCGCATACGAAGAAAGTTGCATCAGCAATTTCTTCAACTACGCGCAACATTCCTTCAACATATTTTTCCCACAAAACGACTTGGGAAAAATAAAAGTTTTAAATTTCAACCCAAGTCGTTTCGATAAAGAAAAATAGCCCCACGATAAATCTTACCTTCAGTAAGATTTGTCGTATATACGATATGTATGTACATATATACATACATACATATCGGGCGCATGAAAATTTTACGTCGGTGAAGACTGAAACGATCAAGTCTTCACCGAAAAAAGCTCTTATCAGCAAATTGTCGCGGGCTGCATACATTGTGATCGCAACAATGTATGCACGATAGCACGACGATGGTTGGATTTATGAAAATATCAAATTTCAATTCCAACCATCGTTCGTCGCGATAATTCTGGGTATGTTTAAACATGCCCAGCGGTAAAAAATTTTCTCAGGATAGGAATGCTAATTAAGCACTTTCCTATCCTGAACAACTAGACTTGCGATTAAAAAAATCCAAGTCGAGGACAGTCGGTTTTTTAGAGTTGAGTAGACAAGCGGTCGTGATCTCCGCGGAAAATTAAAGCAGTAAAAGTTAGAGAAAGGTTGATTAGAAGACAAAAGTAGAACTTCGGTGTGATTTTCGCGCGGCTTTGAAATTGGTAAAACGAAAAAAAGGAAATGTTGTAAAAATAGTATTGACTACTTGCGAAAGAAAAAGTGTTGATAATTTTAAGCAAAGTTTATAAGTTTTAAAAAAAAAAGAAAATAAAGAGTGAATACAACACGAAGTGCAAATCTGGTGATTTATCCCCCGGAATATTATATATGGTGTATATATATATATACATAACAGGTTTATTCTTTTTAATTCTCCACATATGTACATATATATACAACATTTGCAACTACTTTTTTAAACAAAAGTAAATCAGCTCTTATTCCAGATTATTTCATGGTTTTACAAAGCAGCAGCCTCATCACAGCTGACCTTTTTATTTTTAATCTACAAAAACGTTGCTGAAGGCAAATTAAAACTTGATAGCCGATTTTTAACAACAAGATAACTTTTTTGAAACGTGAGCAGTATACATTATTTATTTTAAGTTTTTTACAATTAATGCTGACCTTTTCATATGTAATTTGGAAGAGGAGGTCCAAAAATAAAATATTTCAAATTAATATGGCCTACATTTCGTGTTTTTTCAGCTCAAGTTCACCAAATCGTCAACCTGTTTTTACCGCCACGAGCCCCTTGTTTGCATACCGGCAAACTGATTCAGTTTTTTTCTTCGTTTTTATTGCAACTTGTGCTTTTTTGTTTACGCTACCTTCCTACTTCGGAAATTGATGTCGTTTGTTAAGAAATATGATAATGTGATTTGAATAAGATCAATGATGTTATGCAGATATCCAGAATTTCATATAAAAATTATGCGAAGCAGCAGTAGCAGCGAAGTAACAAGAACACATCATATGTGAATGCGTAATTGCACACATATTCGCAGAAAGATATGACGTGCTAACAGCAACTACCTGACATGAAACAGAAGCATCATATTGTTACGTGCAATAGAAAAAGGCAAATATGGGAACATAGAAATTCCTATGAGACTAGGAGAAGGAGAAGATTATTCTGCGAAAGTAAGGACGATGGGCTGTGAAAATATTACTCTTTCGAATTGCTCCGAGACACTAATATGGACAAAGCTTACTGACGAATGACATCGGGACCTGCCGATTCTATCTGGTGGAGCCTAACCCCATAAAAGTTACATCGAGCATGATTGTTGGCAAGACTTTAGTGAAGGCAGAAGGTGCAACATTAATTCCAGTCAGTGGTCCGAAAATGAGGTACAACTAAAAGAAGGTGCTATAATTGGAAATTGTGAACCCGTTTACCAAATCGTCAATTTGGCCCGTGAGAAAACTGCTTTCTCAGGTGGCAGTGGCTTATGGCAATTCAAAGTAGTGCCATTTGGGTTATGTAATGCTCCAGCCACATTCGAACGACTAATGGAATGTGCTCTACGTGGTTTAACCTGGAAAACATGTCTTGTCTACTTGGATGACATAATAGTAATCGGAAGGACATTCGAGGAACATAAAAACAACTTACGGGACGTACTTCGAAGACTCAAAGATGCAAAATTGAAGCTCAGTGCGAGTAAGTGTGCTCTATTCAAAAATGAAGTTAAATATTTAGGGTACATAGTTTCATCACAAGGAGTAAGAACCGATCCAGAGAAGATAGAAGCAGTCAAAAATTGGCCAGTTCCAAAGGACAAACATCAATTACGGAGTTTTCTTGGTTTAGCTAGTTACTACAGGCGATTCGTGAAAGGTTTTGCTGATATAGCAAGAAGCCTACATCAGCTTATAGAAAAGGGAAGGCCGTTCATATGGTCAGATAAATGCAAAGAAAGTTTTGAAAACAGCCCTCTAAAGCTCCAGTACTTCACTATCCAAAGCTGGGAAAACATTTATATTAGACACGGATGCCAGCAATGATGGTATTGGTGCAGTGCTTTCGCAAGAGGAGAATGGTCAAGAAGTTCCAGTAGCTTACTATAGCAAATCACTTTCAAAATCAGAGAAAAATTATTGTGCTACAAGAAAATTAAATCTAATTTGATTACTCTTAATCAAAAACCAGGTACATAACCTAACAAAGCCATGTATTTGTCATCTACATAGCACATGGCACAAATACAATCAGATCAAGCAAATCAATTTGCAACTCTATCATCATTATAAGTACTATCGAACGGGAATTTCATCTCTACGTGATATAGATAACATTTTTTACAAATATACAGAATTTAATTTAACACAGCAGCATGGGTTGCTTTAAATTTCTTGTTACTATGCATTTTTGTTCGTTGCTATGCATATTTTATCTCTAGTACCGTAAAATTACAGAATCACGGCCAATTCTTGTGATCATGCGCCTCTGCTACTCCATCATTGGTGTTGTGTGCAAGCAAGGGCTATATAAACAGCAGTTTGACTTGATTCGATCTCTTTTGTGATTTAGCAGTGTAGTGATTAACTTGGCAATTTATTCCCTTGTGTTCTTTCCTAGTGATTTTTCCTAGTGTTATATTTTATTACTAAATTAAATACTTTGTTTAATTGACGGCTAAAAGAAAATATTCTTATTCTAGATACCCACTGGATTAAGGAGTTTATTTTGGATAGCGATTAAATTAAAGGTTTTTTATTGTGGGTAGCGACTGCAATAAAAAATATTACTAACAATACACTTTATTTCTGGTCTCGACGGAAATAAAGAATCTTTCTTCGGGTCTCGACTGAAGTTAAGATACATACTAACATTCACTTTAAGTCGGGTCTCGACTGACTTAAAGAATAACTTTATTGCGGGTCTCGACTGAAATAAAGTTTCTTATTGCGGGTCTCGACTGTAATAAGAAGTTTACTAGCTCAAACCACTTTATTGCGGGTCTCGACTGTAATAAAGAGTCTTATTGCGGGTCTCGACTGTAATAAGACAATTACTAACAAAACCACTTTATTGCGGGTATCGGCTGTAATAAAGAGTCTTACTGCGGGTATC
Source organism: Dioctria linearis (assembly GCA_963930735.1). Taxonomy (NCBI): domain Eukaryota; kingdom Metazoa; phylum Arthropoda; class Insecta; order Diptera; family Asilidae; genus Dioctria; species Dioctria linearis. The sequence continues at coordinate 184,986,440 of OZ005741.1, read as the reverse complement.
GACTGTAGTAAGACAATTACTAACACAAACACTTTATTGTGGGTCTCGACTGTAATAAAGATTCTTGCTGCGGGTTTCGACTGTAGTAAGAAAGTCTTATTGCGGGTTTCGACTGTAATAAGACAATTCCTAACAAATCCACTTTATTGCGGGTATCGACTGCAATAAAGAATATCCTCATCTCACACCTCAGTCAAATAAAAGGTCAAGTCAATCAGCTGCTATATATCGATTAGGTGAGTACAAGTCAATTGCTACAGTTGTGTAAGTCAAATTTATATATTAATCATTTAATAAACATTGGTTTCAGCGTTTTATACTTGTACAATAATAATTGTCGCAATTGCAAATAAATTGTTCTGCGCAACGCATAATACATGTTCCTCTTTACAGTTAAAGAAGACAAAAAAAACTCCTAACTTTCAGGTAATTTCTCATGCCGTACTAAATCCAATTAATATCAGATGCTTCGATAACCAAAATGATAGAAAAGCTTGACAACCAACAACCAAAAACAAAAAATATAGTTTCCTCTTCCTGCCCACTGTGTAATCAAATTGCGCAGTCACTATCGGTATTTCAGACATAATGGATGAATGCATTCTTGGAACAGACTTCATACCACATACAAAATAAATCTGGATGTCGGAGAGCGAATTCTTAAATATTGGAACATAGAAATTCCTATGAGACTAGGAGAAGGAGCAGATTATTCTGCGAAAGTAAGGACGATGGTCTGTGAAAATATTACTCTTTCGCATTGCTCCGAGACACTAATATGGACAAAGCTTACTGATGACATCGGGACCTGCCGATTCTATCTGGTGGAGCCTAACCCCATAAAAGTTACATCGAGCATCATTGTTGGCAAGACTTTAGTGAAGGCAGAAGGTGCAACATTAATTCCAATCAGAGTGCTTAACACATCCGAAAATGAGGTACAACTAAAAGAAGGTGCTATAATTGGAAATTGTGAACCCGTTTACCAAATCGTCAATTTTGATAATGGTAGTAATGTCAAGAAGACAAAGCCTATACCAGCTACTACTCAACAGGTTCAGAAACTTCTTTCGTTCAGTGCCTTAAGTGAACAACAATACAACGATGCCAAATAGGTGATTGATAAATTTTCGGAATTATTTGCAATGAATGATGATGACTATGGTAAAACAAATCTTGTCCAGCATCGGATCGATACAGGAGACTCCAGGCCCATTCGACAGACACCACGAAGATTGCCATTAGCGAAGCAACGAGAAGTTGTAGATATGATGAACTCCATGAAGAAACAAGGCATAATAGAGGAATCTACCGATTCTGAGTAGACTACCGCCAACTAAAGAACGTAACGAGAAAAGATACCTATCCATTACCAAGGATTGATGACACGTTGGATACCCTTTCCGGAGTGCACTGGTTTTCCACGCTGGATTTAAAGCGTGGTTACTGGCAAGTGGAAATACATCACGAGGACCGTGAGAAAACTGCTTTCTCAGTTGGCAGTGGCTTATGGCAATTCAAAGTAGTGCCATTTGTTATGTAATGCTCCAGCCACATTCGAACGACTAACGGAATGTGTTCTACGTGCTTTAACCTGGAAAACATGTCTTGTCTATTGGATGACATAATAGTAATCGGAAGGACATTTGAGGAACGTAAAAACAACTTACGGGACGTACTTCAAAGACTCAAAGATGCAAAATTGAAGCTTAGTGCGAGTCAGTGTGCTCTATTCTAAAATGAAGTTAAATATTTAGGGTACATAGTTTCATCACAAGGAGTAAGAACCGATCCAGAGAAGATAGAAGCCGTCAAAAATTTACCAGTTCCAAAGGACAAACATCAATTACGGAGTTTTCTTGGTTTAGCTACTTACTACAGGCGATTTGTGAAAGGTTTTGCCGATATATCAATAAGCCTACATCAGCTTACAGAAAAGAGAAGGCCATTCATATGGTCAGATAAATGCGACGAAAGTTTTGAAAATTTGAAGTAACAGCTCTGTGGAGCTCCAGTACTTCACTATCCAAAGCTGGGAAAAACATTTATATTAGACACGGATGCCAGCAATGAAGGTATTGGTGCAGTGCTTTCGCAGCAGGAGAATGGTCAAGAAGTTCCAGTAGCTTACTATAGCAAAGCACTTTCAAAATCAGAGAAAAATTATTGTGCTACAAGAAAAGATGTTATGGTCGTAGCGTACTGCAGGCAGCAGTATGTTACCCGACGGCTAGCAGTAGCACACAGCGTGGGCCACACGTCGAACGTGCTGGTGACGAGACTCGAGTGGACGACTTAAGTCTGACCAGGACAAGTGCCCGAAAAAAAAGAAGCATCCGAGGTGATGGTAACATTCAGATGGACTGGCAGCCATTTTGCAAGAGTTCGAGCAAGCTGTCGTTCGAGTGATTTCACCGAAAAAGTTTTTAAAGACAGAGCAGAGCTGTACAAATTGTGAAGTGGTAATAAGTTAACCATAACTCAGGTTGAATAGTAATTCACCGAGTAAGGGAAAAATTATTTCAAATCTACGTGAATGTGAGAATTAGTTGAAAGTATGTATGAAACCTAAAATTGTTCGTATAAAATAGTCTTGATGATTGCTACATCGTGCAGGAAAAATAATAATCTGGCGGGCCAAGATAGCAGCCTTAGCACAATCAAGCGGAGGACGGCGCGGCGGTGGCGAAGCTCCGCGGGAAAATACCACGACATTAAACAGGTGGATTTGGTTAAATTGGAGAATCCACGCGAAATCCGACAATCTCACAGCCATCCACGTAAGAGAAGCCTGATCAGACTGGAAATGAATGGAATACCACTCGCGAGACTATAAGATGGTATATGTATTTTAAGAAATTTTAAAACAAAAAGAGAATGAATTAATGTGCGGGATTTGAAATTCCATTACTCTGGAGCTACGGTTAAGTAACAAAAGGTGAGGCCAATGCCCATGTGCGTATAAACACACTATAAAAATGAGCATTAAAGGCTGTTAAAAAAAAAGAGGTTTATGCAAAAGATTTTGGCGCGGTTTTGAGGCAAAATTTTATACCAGCAGCAGCATAGTGAGCGTTAATAATATAAAGCAAGGAAGATAACTTGCGTTAAAATTTCATTCTTGGTAACCTATATCAAGACAATATATAAAAAAAATTAATTACTTTTATCAAAAATTATAAACATGTGCAAAAAAAAATTATAAATATATAGGGTAGGCACTAAGGTAAATTTCACTACCAAACATGAACAACAGTGACATCTAGGGTAAATGTAGACAGGGGTTTAACCATATGTTAGGAAGTAGGACAAATGTATTTCTGAAGATTGTGACAATAATCTCTTATTTCCTTCCATTCTGAATTATAGCGAGTAAGTTTAGATATTTTATCACTTTTAATTAAATGAACCTGTAGGTACGTGCAATTAAATAGCATAGATTCTAAAGCAAATGAAGCTACATATAACATGAAATGAAGACAGACGACAGGTTGAAGACCACGGGGTCGTAAAACGAATTTCGATTTTGTCTAGCAGAAGATTGAGTGTTGAACCAACGAGTTTTGTCCCGCCACTTACAACTAAAGTAGTAATCTAACAGCGTAAACACTAATACGCGGCATAGTGGTGTATATCAAATAACATAAAAGAAATTTTTGTTCCATACAGATTGTCTAAACATAATTGCACTCCAAGGAGCTCCTTCGAGGGACATCATAACGTGGACGTAAAGTAGTAAGTTATTTAAAGAAATTTTATTTCAACATACTTATTTCCTATAATTCTATATGTATGCACCGAACTTTACTTAATATATATATATATATATATATATATATATATATATATAATTACATTTAAGAATATATACACAAATTCACTTATATGATTTAAATTATTGAATTGAAGTGGGGAGGTGCTCCCTCAAGAATTAGATGACGCAAGGTACGGCATCTCGTGCTCGCTTCTGATCTTTTAGTTAATGAATTCTAGGGTACTAACCTCAGTTGAACTCGTCCTTTTTCTAACATCGTGTGTTTTTCCACTATGTAAGTAGTCAGTTACTCCAGATTAAAGTGTTTATTTAAATTTGAATTCGGGAGTTTGTACGGTGGTCAGAATGCCACAACATTAAACTTTTCTCGATGTCTTCTACACTTCGTCGTCAATCGTTTCGAGCCTCATCCAAAGACAAGTAACGAAGAGGTTTGCACGAGTGGCCCATGTAGAAACAGGTCAACTCTTAGGATAAGGAAGTAAGATAGCAGAGAAGGAATTTTTTGTGTGTTAAGTATAGAGCGTTGGAAAATGTAGCCCAACACGTGATGGAATGATTTTTAAGTCAGGAGATAGGTTAGATAACGCTAAGTGTGTTCAGTTCGAAATAAAGAATTTTCTTCCAGTATTACGTTCAAAATATACTAGGCTCTTAATAAAATCAAGCGAGGACATATATGTATGTATGTGGATGAGTTAAGCAAACATTAAAACGTTTATAATGAGACGCTAGGAACTTTTAATTCTCCTTTCACTTTCCTGGAGCCCTCTCATATGAAGGTCGTCTACGTCCACTACGCTCTCTCTTTTCAGGTCTACAAGGGACTCTGAAAATATCTGCCCTCAGAGTCAGTTGGGTGGTTGGGGCATGCAGGAAGGCAGACCATCTGCGCCTTCAATGTGGATGTAGGTAAGTGACGTAAAGGTCCCTTCAGGACTGAATGTGTGCCGGCGTTTTTGGTTTAAGGCACGAGATTTTTTTTTGTATATGGCAGGTAGCAGCGGCAGGTTTTTTTCGTGGAACCTCCCCACACTCTCCGCCAATAGCCGAGGCGAGCTAGCGCGCCACCCTGCAGTCAACGCTGTCCGCCGAGTGATCTGTCAGCTCATGCTGGCAGTCGGGACTTAACGTCCAGTAGTCATTCACTCAACATAGTTCCATAACAAAGAGCTACTTGCCATTGTAAGTTCAGCAAAACATTTTCATAAATATCTCTACGGACAGAAATTCATCCTTCGCACCGGCCATGCAGCGCTTAAATGGCTTCTGCAGTTTAAGAACGCAGAGGGACAGTGGCGAGATGGATAGAGCGACTCCACGCTTATGTTTTTGAAATCCAACACCGAAGAGGTCGTATCCATGGATATGCAGACGCCCTTTCACGACGTCCATGCAAACTTAAATGAAAACATTGCGCCCGGGTGGAAGAAAAAGGAACAACAGCAACTATACTATTGGTAACCGTGGAACCAGCTACAGGTAGGGACAACGAGGACCTGAGAGCAGCACAACGAGAAGATCCGGACATATCACCTATTCTCGCTTGGAAAGAAGACATGGAAAAACCAGATTGGAAGGATATTTCGGAACGGAGCGAGAAGCTGAAAAGTTACTGGACTCAATGGAACTCTCTTCATGTTGAATGTGGTATATTAAAGCACAAATGGGAAGCACTTAACAGCAAATCATTCCGAATGCAGATAGTCGTGCCAGCATCAATCGTCAAAGATGTTTTAGAAGAAATTCACGGTGGAAGCTCTGGAGGACATTTGGTAGTGAACAAAATAATTTCCAAAATACGGGTAAGGTGTTATTGGACATATGCGAGAAGATGTGGAGGAGTGGTGCCGCAGATGCACTGTCTGTGGTGCTTGCAAAGGGCCGCAACACAGGAGCAGAGAAGAAATGCATAAGTATAATGTCGGAGCCCCCTTTGAAAGGATAGCTGTAGATATCGCTGGACCTTTTCCAGAAACGGATGGCGATAACCGTTATATATTAGTTACCATTGCCTATTTCAGTAAATGGCCTGAAGCGTATGCAATCCCTAATCAAGAGGCAACCACAGTTGCGGAACAAATAATAACGAATTGGGTCAGTAGATTTGGTGTGGCTCACGAACTTCATTCGGACCAAGGACGGAACTTCGAATCGCGGACTTTCCAGATGTATAAAATGTTGGGAATAAGAAAAACCAGAACAACTCCTCTACACCCACAATCTGATGGCATGGTAGAGCGCTTCAACAGAACATTGATCGAGCATCTAAATAGAGTAGTTGACTATCATCAACGCGATTGGGATCGACATATTCCTAATGGCTTATAGATCAGCCGTTCATAGTACTACCAGACAAACTCCAGCTAAAGTCGTATTCGGAAGAGAGATGCGTTTACCTAGCGACCTCAAAGTCGGTAGCCCCAGAGGTGAACAAAAGTTACCAGAAGACTACGTATCGGAGCTCAAACAACAATTAGCTTATGTACACGAGGCCACGAGGACTAAATTAGCAGCAAATACTGATCGGATGAAGACCCGCTATGACTTACGTGCTAATTCCGCAGGATTTAACGAAGGTGATCTTGTTTGGCTGTACAACCCGAAACGACATAAGGGACGTTTTCCAAAACTACAACAACAGTGGGAGGGACCGTATTCACTAGTAACTAGAATTAATGACGTGGTATACAGGATTCAGCGTGGCACAAGAGGCAAGCGTAAAATTGTCCATTTGGACCGCTTATGTCAATACTACGAGCACCAGGACCTGTTGATCGGGACGAACAATTTTAAGAAGCGGGCAGTGTTACGTGCAATAGGAAAAGACAACTGGTGACCTCTACTGGCAATGGAGATGGAATCTTCGGGAAGGTTCAGGAATAGAACGAATAGAATAGTCGAGAAGATTCTGGAATAGAACACTCCAGAATAATCTGGAGAGTTTCTAGGGTATAAATATAACAGTTGTCACCGACAAGAAAACAAGAAAAGAGTCTTGTCTTAGACGTTGCAGGGTTAACAAGCGAAAGTAATAAACGGGCGAAAGTGTTGTAATTGGATTGCGATAATTGAAAGTACAGTATTAGCAATAATTAAAGTTGAGTTGATTAATTGAAGGTTTATGAATTTTATATGATTAGAGGGAAATAAAGAACTTGTAGATATTGAGTGTATGGGGTTATACGACCTGTTAAATTGTTATTCTCTAACGCACTCCGTGCTCCTAGGAAGAGAGCGCGCGTAGGGGTTTTATGAATAAAATAAAAACCACGGCTAATATTTCGCACTTAATCTCGTTTTATTGAACAATATCTTTTTTTTTTTTTTTATTTTCGACACTTCTTTAGTATTTAAATTCAAAATTTGTTATATGTATTCACTTAATTTTTGTGTTACTGCACTTCTTTCTTTATTTAAAAAAAAACTCCCGATTCGGAAAACTGTACAACTCACGTCGAATTTTTAAAAATGACCTCCCGAGGTTTGGGCAAATTGCACCCAGGTACACATGATCGCTTCAAAACCTCTTTTTTCTTTTTATTGTTTTCTCACGACGTTGAAAAAACGTACGTGAGCAAATGCAAAAGTATTTTGACGCGAGCTATATGCATCAATGCAAAACTGTAATCCAATATGAAATATTAATTTTAAGAGGGCGCGAATAATTTTGATAATTGTATGTATGTATGTACATACAATTAGATTGGATTAAGTAGGTAATGTACGTATGTACAGCGTACATACGGAGAAAACTAAGAAGACACTGTATGAAAGTAAGTGTGCATATCGTGTGAGTGGAATGTGTGTCTGATAACAAAATGCAATTTATGCATTTCAAAATGCATTTCAAATTTTGAATGAGATTTAAAAATGAAATAATTTTGTCATTTTCAGGGTCAATTAATGGTACATCAATATATCGTATTGGACGATATATTGATGTATCGGTATTATGGTTGTGATTCGGGGCTTGGGCACCTGAGTCACAACATCCCTCCCCCTGGGGGAAAAGAAAGTTTTATTCTTTGCAGAAGAAAACTTTCTTTCTCAACAATGACGGAGTTTCTTTCACAAAATTGTAAGCTCCTATTTGTATAGGCAAATTAGATATGTTTGCCTATTTACATATAATTATAAGAGGAGAAGTTACATACATTTTTTATTTTTTTATTTATTCTCATCTACTGATGTTATTTTAATATTTATATTTTCTTTATGCAAAAAAAATGTAGATTGCCATATAACTTTTTTATATACTATTTATTTATATATATATATATATATACTATTTATAAAATAAAAAACAAGTAAAAAAGCTAGAATTGGTCTAAGACCAATTCTTATGATACCCTAGATGAATGCCCGTATTAAATTTCGTATGGTCACGGATCTATTCAAATTTGATTTTGAAGTTGTTTTTTGCATATATTTCTAGATCGGCTTGTCGCACAGAAAAAATGATTATAACCAATTTTATAGGATTTCGTATTCTGCAGAAGTTTTTAGTACAATAAAACTGTCTTGGACTGATCGTTTTCAAAGTATACGTAAAAAACCTAAATTTTTATAAGGCAACACCAAGAAGGAGTTGCCGGATTTAGTCCACTTTTGACATTTTATTATTTAATGTAGTAAAAACATCATGTACGAAATTTCAGCTCTCTACGTCGACGCGTTCTCAGGCAGTGTCCAAATATATAGCGGAAAACGAAATTTTTCTATGCCAACCCCACGAAGGAGTTGCCCGATTTGTCTCATTTTCGAACTTAATTTTACTTTTTTTTATATATATATACACAAATTCACTTATATGATTAAAATTATTGAATTGAAGTGGGGAGGTGCTCCCTCAAGAATTAGATGACGCAAGGTACGGCATCTCGTGCTCGCTTCTGATCTTTTAGTTAATGAATTCTAGGGTACTAACCTCAGTTGAACTCGTCCTTTTTCTAACATCGTGTGTTTTTCCACTATGTAAGTAGTCAGTTACTCCAGATTAAAGTGTTTATTTAAATTTGAATTCGGGAGTTTGTACGGTGGTCAGAATGCCACAACATTAAACTTTTCTCGATGTCTTCTACACTTCGTCGTCAATCGTTTCGAGCCTCATCCAAAGACAAGTAACGAAGAGGTTTGCACGAGTGGCCCATGTAGAAACAGGTCAACTCTTAGGATAAGGAAGTAAGATAGCAGAGAAGGAATTTTTTGTGTGTTAAGTATAGAGCGTTGGAAAATGTAGCCCAACACGTGATGGAATGATTTTTACGTCAGGAGATAGGTTAGATAACGCTAAGTGTGTTCAGTTCGAAATAAAGAATTTTCTTCCAGTATTACGTTCAAAATATACTAGGCTCTTAATATAATCAAGCGAGGACATATATGTTTGTATGTGGATGAGTTAAGCAAACATTAAAACGTTTATAATGAGACGCTAGGAACTTATAATTCTCCTTTCACTTTCCTGGAGCCCTCTCACATGAAGATCGTCTACGTCCACTATGCTCTCTCTTTTCAGGTCTACAAGGGACTCTGAAAATATCTGCCCTCAGAGTCAGTTGGGTGGTTGGGGCATGCAGGAAGGCAGACCATCTGCGCCTTCAATGTGGATGTAGGTAAGTGACGTAAAGGTCCCTTCAGGACTGAATGTGTGCCGGCGTTTTTGGTTTAAGGCACGAGATTTTTTTTTGTATATGGCAGGTAGCAGCGGCAGGTTTTTTTCGTGGAACCTCCCCACACTCTCCGCCAATAGCCGAGGCGAGCTAGCGTGCCACCCTGCAGTCAACGCTGTCCGCCGAGTGATCTGTCAGCTCATGCTGGCAGTCGGGACTTAACGTCCAGTAGTCATTCACTCAACATAGTTCCATAACAAAGAGCTACTTGCCATTGTAAGTTCAGCAAAACATTTTCATAAATATCTCTACGGACAGAAATTCATCCTGCGAACCGGCCATGCAGCGCTTAAATGGCTTCTGCAGTTTAAGAACGCAGAGGGACAGTGGCGAGATGGATAGAGCGACTCCACGCTTATGATTTTGAAATCCAACACCGAAGAGGTCGTATCCATGGATATGCAGACGCCCTTTCACGACGTCCATGCAAACTTAAATGCAAACATTGCGCCCGGGTGGAAGAAAAAGAAACAACAGCAACTATACTATTGGTAACCGTGGAACCAGCTACAGGTAGGGACAACGAGGACCTGAGAGCAGCACAACGAGAAGATCCGGACATATCACCTATTCTCGCTTGGAAAGAAGACATGGAAAAACCAGATTGGAAGGATATTTCGGAACGGAGCGAGAAGCTGAAAAGTTACTGGACTCAATGGAACTCTCTTCATGTTGAATGTGGTATATTAAAGCACAAATGGGAAGCACTTAACAGCAAATCATTCCGAATGCAGATAGTCGTGCCAGCATCAATCGTCAAAGATGTTTTAGAAGAAATTCACGGTGGAAGCTCTGGAGGACATTTGGTAGTGAACAAAATAATTTCCAAAATACGGGTAAGGTGTTATTGGACATATGCGAGAAGATATGGAGGAGTGGTGCCGCAGATGCACTGTCTGTGGTGCTTGCAAAGGGCCGCAACACAGGAGCAGAGAAGAAATGCATAAGTATAATGTCGGAGCCCCCTTTGAAAGGATAGCTGTAGATATCGCTGGACCTTTTCCAGAAACGGATGGCGATAACCGTTATATATTAGTTACCATTGCCTATTTCAGTAAATGGCCTGAAGCGTATGCAATCCCTAATCAAGAGGCAACCACAGTTGCGGAACAAATAATAACGAATTGGGTCAGTAGATTTGGTGTGGCTCACGAACTTCATTCGGACCAAGGACGGAACTTCGAATCGCGGACTTTCCAGATGTATAAAATGTTGGGAATAAGAAAAACCAGAACAACTCCTCTACACCCACAATCTGATGGCATGGTAGAGCGCTTCAACAGAACATTGATCGAGCATCTAAATAGAGTAGTTGACTATCATCAACGCGATTGGGATCGACATATTCCTAATGGCTTATAGATCAGCCGTTCATAGTACTACCAGACAAACTCCAGCTAAAGTCGTATTCGGAAGAGAGATGCGTTTACCTAGCGACCTCAAAGTCGGTAGCCCCAGAGGTGAACAAAAGTTACCAGAAGACTACGTATCGGAGCTCAAACAACAATTAGCTTATGTACACGAGGCCACGAGGACTAAATTAGCAGCAAATACTGATCGGATGAAGACCCGCTATGACTTACGTGCTAATTCCGCAGGATTTAACGAAGGTGATCTTGTTTGGCTGTACAACCCGAAACGACATAAGGGACGTTTTCCAAAACTACAACAACAGTGGGAGGGACCGTATTCACTAGTAACTAGAATTAATGACGTGGTATACAGGATTCAGCGTGGCACAAGAGGCAAGCGTAAAATTGTCCATTTGGACCGCTTATGTCAATACTACGAGCACCAGGACCTGTTGATCGGGACGAACAATTTTAAGAAGCGGGCAGTGTTACGTGCAATAGGAAAAGACAACTGGTGACCTCTACTGGCAATGGAGATGGAATCTTCGGGAAGGTTCAGGAATAGAACGAATAGAATAGTCGAGAAGATTCTGGAATAGAACACTCCAGAATAATCTGGAGAGTTTCTAGGGTATAAATATAACAGTTGTCACCGACAAGAAAACAAGAAAAGAGTCTTGTCTTAGACGTTGCAGTGTTAACAAGCGAAAGTAATAAACGGGCGAAAGTGTTGTAATTGGATTCCGATAATTGAAAGTACAGTATTAGCAATAATTAAAGTTGAGTTGATTAATTGAAGGTTTATGAATTTTATATGATTAGAGGGAAATAAAGAACTTGTAGATATTGAGTGTATGGGGTTATACGACCTGTTAAATTGTTATTCTCTAACGCACTCCGTGCTCCTAGGAAGAGAGCGCGCGTAGGGGTTTTATGAATAAAATAAAAACCACGTCTAATATTTCGCACTTAATCTCGTTTTATTGAACAATTTCTTTCTTTATTTTTTTATTTTCGACACTTCTTTAGTATTTAAATTCAAAATTTGTTATATGTATTCACTTAATTTTTCTGTTACTGCACTTCTTTCTTTATTTAAAAAAAAACTCCCGATTCGGAAAACTGTACAACTCACGTCGAATTTTTAAAAATGACCTCCCGAGGTTTGGGCAAATTGCACCCAGGTACACATGATCGCTTCAAAACCTCTTTTTTCTTTTTATTGTTTTCTCACGACGTTGAAAAAACGTACGTGAGCAAATGCAAAAGTATTTTGACGCGAGCTATATGCATCAATGCAAAACTGTAATCCGATATGAAATATTAATTTTAAGAGGGCGCGAATAATTTTGATAATTGTATGTATGTATGTACATACAATTAGATTGGATTAAGTAGGTAATGTACGTATGTACAGCGTACATATGGAGAAAACTAAGAAGACACTGTATGAAAGTAAGTGTACATATCGTGTGAGTGGAATGTGTGTCTGATAACAAAATGCAATTTATGCATTTCAAAATGCATTTCAAATTTTGAATGAGATTTAAAAATGAAATAATTTTTTCATTTTCAGGGTCAATTAATGGTACATCAATATATCGTATTGGACGATATATTGATGTATCGGTATTATGGTTGTGATTCGGGGCTTGGGCACCTGAGTCACAACATCCCTCCCCCTGGGGGAAAAGAAAGTTTTATTCTTTGCAGAAGAAAACTTTCTTTCTCAACAATGACGGAGTTTCTTTCACAAAATTGTAAGCTCCTATTTGTATAGGCAAATTAGATATGTTTGCCTATTTACATATAATTATAAGAGGAGAAGTTACATACATTTTTTATTTTTTTATTTATTCTCATCTACTGATGTTATTTTAATATTTATATTTTCTTTATGCAAAAAAAATGTAGATTGCCATATAACTTTTTTATATACTATTTATTTATATATATATATATATATATACTATTTATAAAATAAAAAACAAGTAAAAAAGCTAGAATTGGTCTAAGACCAATTCTTATGATACCCTAGATGAATGCCCGTATTAAATTTCGTATGGTCACGGATCTATTCAAATTTGATTTTGAAGTTGTTTTTTGCATATATTTCTAGATCGGCTTGTCGCACAGAAAAAATGATTATAACCAATTTTATAGGATTTCGTATTCCGCGGAAGTTTTTAGTACAATAAAACTGTCTTGGACTGATCGTTTTCAAAGTATACGTAAAAAACCTAAATTTTTATAAGGCAACACCAAGAAGGAGTTGCCGGATTTAGTCCACTTTTGACATTTTATTATTTAATGTAGTAAAAACATCATGTACGAAATTTCAGCTCTCTACGTCGACGCGTTCTCAGGCAGTGTCCAAATATATAGCGGAAAACGAAATTTTTATATGGCAACCCCACGAAGGAGTTGCCCGATTTGTCTCATTTTCGAACCTAATTTTACGTTTTTTTTTAAAGTCCATGTAGAAAATTTCAGCTCTCTAAGTATACGCGTTCTCGAGTTATCGTGCGCACGGACGTACGGACGGACGGACATGCAAAAATCAAAATAACTTTTAATATTATGAATGGGTGGGGGGGTAATAAAGATAGGGAGGGGGGTAATAACGACAGGGAGGGGGGGGGGGGTAATGAAATTTTCATCAGAAATCCTCTACGGGCTCTGGTTTTTGAGATATTAGCGTATTAATAATTCAAGTTATTTTTTTCTCATGGAAATGGATTCTTGGCGGTGTGGGGTGGGAGGGGGAACAAAATTTTCATCTGAAATCCTCTACGGACGTTGGTTTTCCCGAATGCGAGAAACAAAACGACTCTAGGATTATGTTTCTCTTAGAGGAAAAGAAATGGTTGGAATATAAGAATTATAACCATAAGAATCCAGTCCCGTTTTGTGTGTATGCTGTTCTTGAATCAATATTGAAGCCGATTCAGGGAAACGATCAAAATACACAGCGAATCCAGGAACATGAAGTTCACAGCATAGGATTCTATAAACACTGCAAACATGATGCTAAGCTCTCATATTACAGAGCATATCGAGGCAAGGACTGTCAGCAATGGTTTGCATTAGAATTGCAAAAAATTGTCTCCATAGCTGTACAGGAAAAGCTGCATATCAGACCAATGCAACCTCTGACTAAAGAGGAACGGCGTTCACATATGGAAAATACTTGCTGCCATATATGTGAAAAAATGTTTGCAACCGATGAGGAACGATTCCGAGACCATTGCCACTTAACAGGTAAATACTGAGAATCATAATTCAATTCATTTTTTCATAAATTCTTTTAACAGAAAAATACCGAGGGCCAGCGCACAATACATGCAATCTGATGTACCAAGATTGCTCCATAGTTCCAGTCATTTTTCACAATTTATCTGGATATGATGCTCACTTCATTATTAAGGATATAGCTACATCTATTCCTGGGAAAGTGGATCTCCTACCAATAAATAAAGAAAGATATATCTCGTTCACCAACCACGTTGAAGGCAGTCATATTAAATTCAGATTCATCGATTCCTTCCGTTTTATGGCAGAATCATTAGATAAGCTATCATCATGATGACTTTAAACTACTTACGCCCAAAGGTGTCTTCCCATACGACTTCGTTGACGATTGGGCAAGATTGGATTTCCAACACTTACTGGCACAGGAGCAATTCTATAATAAAATGACTGACAGTGATATATCTGCTGAGGACTACAGCCGCGCAGAAAAGGTGTGGAGGACATTTGAAATACAGACACTTGGCGAATATTCCGATCTATACCTGAAAACTGATGTCCTTCTATTGGCCGATGTCTTCGAGAACTTTCGAGATGTCTGTATGAAGACGTACAATTTAGATCCTGCACATTATTACACCATGCCAGGTCTAACATGGGATGCAATGTTAAAATATACCAAAGTGAAACTGGAGCTGATAACTGATGTAGACATACTGCTATTCGTAGAGAGAGGTATTCGAGGAGGTATAAGCCAATGTTCCAATAGATACAGTAAAGCCAACAATAAATATATTCCGGATTTTAACCCAGATGAAAAACAAAAATACTTGATATATTATGATGTTAACAACCTTTATGGATGCGCCATGTCACAACATTTACCTACCGGAGGATTCAGATGGGATGATAGTCTCGATATTGATGTTTTCCAAATTCCTGATGATTCACCAACTGGATACATACTCGAAGTTGATTTAGACTATCCACCACATCTGCATGATAAGCATAAAGACTAACCGTTTTGCTCTGAGCATACAGCACCACCAGGTTCAAAATTAGAAAAACTTTTAAAAACATTACACCATAAAGAAAAATATATTATACACTATCGAAATTTGAAGCAATGCTTATCACAAGGCCTCATCCTAAAAAAAGTACACCGGATCCTGCAATTCAACCAGTCAGCTTGGCTTAAACCATACATTGACTTTTTTTTTTTTTTTTTTTTTATATTATTAAGCCAAGCTCAGGGGATACCCTATGATGCAAAGCACAGCATGGCAGGAAGGAGATAGGGAAAGGATTAGGGGATGTGAGGAGAGTGGCGGAGGTGCCGATGTGTGTCGCCCTTAAACTTCCGCAGATTGTATGCCGGAGGAAAAACAGAAGATGGTAAGCTGTTCCACATTCGCACTGTTCGGGATAAAAAAGCATCTCGGAATTTTACTGTACGGCCGAAAGTAATTTGAAGGGTTAAAGGATGTGCGCGGTTTGCAGCGCGAGTATTGCGTGCAGGAATCATTCTACAAGGGATTAGACTAGATATTTCATCAGAACATTGACCATGCATATAGCGATAAAGGAGCGAAAGGCATCCAACATTGCGGCGGTGCTCGAGTGAGTCGATATGACAAGTTATTGCCAAATCGCCAATGAGCTTGAAGGCTCTCTTTTGGACAATATCCAATGAAGCTAAGGCTGTGCGACCAGCCCCGGCCCATATATGGGAGTTGTATTCCATTCTAGGTCTAATGTAGGACTTGTAGATGAGCGCTAGATTTGACGGGCTGAAATATTTCTTACACCTTTTCAGAAATCCAAGACATTTCGATGCTTCTTTGGCAACAGAGAAGATGTGATCTGTCCAGTTTAACTTACTGGAAATATTAATGCCAAGAATGCTTAGTGACGGTGAATCAGAAATTAATGCTCCATCAAAAGAAACGGGTGTGGTTAAGTTATGATCTTGTTTTAATGAGATGAGACAGCTTTGAGTCTTAGATGCATTGAATTCGACGCGATTCGCTTTGCCCCAAGCGAGGATACTGTTAAGATCGTTATTCAATGATCTAGTCATGCAATCTCGTTTAACACATGCGGCATTCCCCCTGGATTCCGCAAGAGTGTCAAAGGAGTAAGCGAAATCAAGAGTACTGTCATCTGCGAAACTATGGATGGGATTGAAAGTAAGGGAAAGCAGATCAATAATGAAAACTAAAAAGAGAGTTGGAGAGATAACAGAGCCTTGAGGCACACCGGCATTTATGGGATGCGGTTCAGATGTAACGCCATCTAATACAACACGTATTTGGCGACTAGATAGGAAACTTTCAATCCATAATAGAAGAGGAGGGGAGAGACCAAGTGCTTTAAGTTTGGCTAAAAGGGCTGGATGCCAGACTCTATCAAAGGCTTTTGAAATATCTAGAGCAACGATTTTAGACTCACCAAAATTGTGAAGACTACGGTTCCAACGTTCCGTAAGAAAGGTCAGCAAGTCTCCAGATGAGCGTCCAGCTCGGAAGCCATATTGGCGATCGTTGATGAGATGATTAGTTTCTAGATACTTCATTAATTTTGAGTTAATGATAGATTCAAAAACCTTTGAAAGAATCGAAGTGATGGCAATTGGTCGATAATTTGAGGGATCGCTACCCTCTCCTTTCTTAGGAATAGGCTGAACGTGAGCTAGCTTCCAAGCAGTTGGAAATTTTCCTGTCGAATAAGACAAGTAGAAGAGTTTGCGCAGAGGTTTAGCCAAGGATGAGGCGCAGCTTTTAATTAACAGGGGCGAAAAACCATCAGGACCTGCGGCTTTGGAGACGTTGATATCCTTAAGGACCCTGAACACATCCCTCGTACGGACGTGTATTGGCTCTTGTACACATCCGCACGGGGGATGCAAAACAGGTGTTTGTGAAGTTGGTGGAAGACGAGAATTTGAAGCGAATCTAGCAGCTAAAATATTAGCTTTATCCAGGGAGTCAACAATCACTTCTCCATTATTAAGTAGTGAAGGTATAGAGGAATTGGTGAAATTGTTCCTGATGGTTTTGACCAGGGACCAGAAACCTTTGCTACCTTTGCGGCTTGTCAAGATTCTTTGTCTAATATTCTGGTCAAAAAGAAATTTTTCTCTCTGGATAATGGACTTGCAGGTGTTCCGTGCAGTCTTGTAGACTTGTTTCATTTCCGGACATGGATGCAATTGATAGGCGCGAAAAGCAGACTCTTTCGCTTTTATAGCTTGGTTACACTTATCGTTAAACCAGGAGCGATCATGCTGTTGTTGAGACCTGCTGTAAGAATACGGAATGTATTCACGCATGCCAAGATTTAGTATGTTACTTAATTGTAATGTGCATTCATCAACATCCCTCGAAGCAAAACAAACCGACCAATCAATTTCTTTAAGATACTTATTGAGACTTTCCCAATCAGCATTCTTATAGTGCCAAAGAAGCCTACTTGTAGGTGGAGCAGTTGGGCGGCACAGGTTTGAGGTGGTAAATTGAGCCGTGATTAAACAATGGTCTGAATTTCCAAGAGGGGAACCGACTGAAATGGAATATTTGTCAGGATGAGATGTTAGAAACAAGTCGAGTAAATTAGCTTTATCTCCAGCTGCATCAGGAATTCGCGTTGGTGCATCCACTAGCTGTTGCAAATTAAATGATTCACAGAAGAGTTCAACGAAACGGCCCGCAGGACTTGTGGTAGAAGAATGTCTGAGCCACGGTATATTATGAACATTAAAATCGCCTGCCAGGACGATTTCGGAAGAGGGGGAAACAGAAAGCAAATGATCAATATTGTTGGAGATATTGTCAAATACGGATACCGTGTCGTCATCAGACATATTTGGGCTGCGATAAAGGAAACAGAAGTATATGATGTGCTTGTGAAGTTTGAACCTAATCCAGATATAATTAAACTCTGGATTAGCAGAAGGAAAATCTTGAAGAATAGTAAAGGCCACATCATTCCGAATATATACTGCGATCCCTCTATGCTGAGAAAAAAGAGGCACGAAGCTGTAACCAGGGACGTGATACTGATTAATATCAGCATCAGAAACGACCTTGGTTTCACTTAGCGCAAGAATTGCCGGATTTTTTGAGTTAAGGTGGCAGTACACCGAAAACCGATTTGCTCTTAATCCGGGAATGTTGCAGAAATCTAAAATAAAATTCTGCATGCTGAAGGCAAAAACAAAAAAGCAAAAAAGAAAAAAAAGCGACACACAACAACACAAAAATTTGGGCGCCACCAGCCGCAGTCAACGACACAGCGAGGTAAAAAAAAACAACAATAGTGTTATGCCTATTGCTGCTTTCAACACCTCAGACTGTGCAGTTCAATGACCACAGCTGGGGACACCCGTATTGCTGATCAGTGACAAGTGCTAATGCATTTGCACTGATCACAGATGAAGAGAAGGAAAGGAAACGTTACCGTGCTGCTGGCTTATAGAATGTTGATAGGGCATAGAAGAGCCCTTCACTTGGCGGATAAAATTTATTTTGTTTATTTATTAATTTATCGGTCGCGTCGGAATTTAAATAATTATAGTAATTGATTATATTGAAGATATTTAGCACAACACTATCACTTGTCTTAAATTAATTGATTGAATATGTTTATATTGTTTTATTTGAACTACAACACTATGCAACGTCCGATCGGATTGACTCCACGCACTCTTTTCTTGAAAACCTCCAAACGGAAACAGGCTAACAGCGATCATGAAAAAGACAGCTATAAAAAGATGAATAATGCTGCGTTTGGTAAAACCATGGAAAATGTACGCAAGTATAGTGACATCAAGTTTTGCGTAAAGTGGTAAGGCCGCCATGGTGCCAAAGCTCTGATTGCAGCTCCCAACTTCCACAGTACGAAAATATTTGATGAGAACATAATTGCTGTGGAATTAAGCAGACTGAAAATGTTGTTTAATAAACCACTCTATATTGGAATGGCAGTCTTGGAAATTTCAAAAACATGCCTCTACGACTTCCATTACAGTTTTATGCAGCGCGAGTTTGGTGATAAATGTAAAGTCATGTATACCGATACAGACTCCCTAATATATGAAATTGAAGAGAGAAACATATATGACTTTATGGCTGAAAATATTGATAAATTCGATACAAGTGATTACCCTGTAAATAATCAGTTCAATATACCACTTATGAATAAAAAGATTCCTGGTCTTATGAAGGATGAGCTGAACGGGAAAATCATGTGTGAATTTGCAGGCCTCCGCTCGAAAATGTATAGCCTACGCATAAATGATGGCAAAACTGTAAAAAAAGCCAAGGGAATAAAGACAAATGTTGTTCAGAGGCATATAAAGTTCCAAGACTACGTTGAATGCCTGAACAACAAGCAGCTTTTAACTGCAAATCAGAGCTGCATACGATCGCATAACCACAATGTCTACACCATCAACCAAAAGAAGATAGCTTTAAGTCCACATGATAACAAGCGGTATATTTTGAGTGGTACAACGGATACTCTACCATGGGGGCATTACTCAATTCCACCAGAGCAACAAGGAACAAGTGCAGAAAGTTCAGTTCCACTAGAACAATCACAGAAAGTATAGAAATCTAAGCTATTGTAAATAAAAACATGTATTATAGTTTTAGTTTCATTTATTTAAGTAATTTGTTTTAATAGCATTATAGCTACATGTATAAAGTATTTAATTATAATTCTAAATTTATTTTTAAATTGTATTATAGTTGTTCAGTCCACTTATCCTATATATGGTTCACCTCTATTATTTTCCTAGGAAACTTCTGCTGCATATCCAACTCACCAATGAGTACCCTAAAAAAGAAAAAAAGGATACAAAGAACCACAAAGTATTCAGTTTTTCTACAAACTACTTATCTAAAAGGGAAATTTTATCATCACACGAAATCACGTTAATTTCCGCTGAAGATTTGATACGCTGCCGTATGAAGGATTTTAAGCCATCAGATATCTTCTTCCACGACTCATATCATCTGAAAACAAACAAACAAATTCATTAATAATACTAGAAGAAAAAAAAAAAAAAACAATATTAATTACAGCAACTTACCTCTGTGCCAATTTCGCAATGTCATATAATGACATTTCTTCAGTCAGCCGATTTCGCTCTCGCCGCAGTCAGAATACGAGCAAATGCAATAAACGTCGCTAGGGCAACACCGAGAGGCGAGAGCTAATATCTGAATGCGGCGGCTATAAAAGACCGACGAGTTGCAATAGATGGCACCATTCTTTTATCAGAGTTCATCTGATTCAGAGTCTAATCTGAAAAATAAGAATCGTGTTCCTATCCTCCATACAGAAGTATAATTCTGTTCAGACTTTAATCTGAAAATATATTCCTATCCTCCATACAGAAGTATAATTCTGTTCAGAGTTTAATCTGAAAATATATTCCCATCCTTACTACAGAAGTATAATTCTGTTCAGAGTTTAATCTGAAATTCCCATATTTATTACAGAAGTATAATTCTGAATTAATAAATAATTAAAATTAAAATTAATAAATAATCTGAATTAATTTTTCATATTTATTACAGAAGTATAATTCTGGTCAGAGTTTAATCTGAAATCATTTTTCATATTGATTACAGAAGTATAATTCTGTTCAGAGTCTAATCTGAAAATTTCGTCTCATTCTGTTTTGAACCACACGTTGCAGCACGCTGCTGCACCCCCCTTTTTTCTGCTTATTCAGCTTTTCTGTCTGACAGGGCCGCTGCCATCAAACAGATTCATAGAAAATTCCTGTGTGCGTCATTTTTACTGCCTTAGAGCCCACACGTATTAGCAGCATTATTATTCTAGTAGTGTTAGAAGGTGAGAAAACTAATTCCGATCTTCTTCTTCTTCTTTTCAGAATTAAAGAGACGGACAACGTTTTTTGGACCATTTTTTTTCTTTTTATTATTGAATTTTTATATATATACATACTGAATTGTTAAATTGAATTCTAGTTTTAAGCTCTTTTGAATTTTTTTGTGAATTTGTGATATTAGGTTAAGTATATGAATTATGAAAAAATAAAATTTTATATTTGAAACACGCTGAGTTATCTATTCAAAAACCGGCACTCCCTCCCACGTTCGATACTAGCTCTCACAATAGTTATAGTTGTTAAAGAAATTATAAAACATTTTTTTAATAAATCCAAGAATTATGTTTTGATGAAAATCCGATCCATTCAACGTAAGCTTTATCTCCACTCTTCTTTAAGATTTTCTCTACGAGATATAGATTTGGGTGTTTAACTTTCAGCAGCTCCAATTCATAAAAGCCTCCTGTGATTGGATTTCCTTGATAATCTTCCAGCCGATATGTGATGGGGTTTGTGTTTTGAACTTTAATAATTTTAAAAATCTCAGCTGTCCAGTTTGGTGTATAGCCTTTCTCAAATATATGCTTGTATTTGCTGATGCGTACAAAATCTCCAACTTTATACTTTGCAGGAACAACAATCTTTATATGACTGTGTACAGTTGAAAGCAGTTGTTTCGCATTGGAGGCGCTGATATCATGTAGTCTCATTTTCGTAGTTCGATGTATTCTTGGATTGTATTCAGTGAGCAGTTTCTTTACCATACCAATCCACTGATAAGTTCCATTAAAGCTGAATTTCTTCCACATCATATCCTTCAGAGTTCGGTTAAATCGTTCCACTATTGATGCTTTGAGGAAACTGTACGTAGAGTAATGATTAATTGCATGCTTCATCATCAGATTTTTAAAGAGGCTGTTGTAGAATTCCTTTCCATCATCAGTCTGCAGGTTTTTAGGTACTCGTCCCTCGCTTTATATAGACTGCATGGCATCTCTTACTTCTACACCAGTTTTTCAACATGCTACCATAACAAAAATGGCGCCCAACATGGGGCCACCTCAGTCAACTTCGGTGTTCAATGTGGGGACTGAGACTACTTGAAATATGGACATTTGGCTTGTAGCTAAATCGTCTGACTCGCTAGTCTCATATCTAGTGGAGAATACATGTGGACCTGAGGTTTGACTGTTTTGTTAGTAGAAAATTTTTGAAAGTAAAGTAAAGTTTGTTTGGTATTTGGAATTTTTAGTAACGATTAAAGTAATGTAAAGTTTTGAAGTTTTTGAAAGCTGAAGTTCGGCTTTAGGTCTGACTTTGGTCAAGCCTCAAGCCTGAACAATTTGTTGATTTTTTGAATTTTTGAAAGTTTTTGAATTTTGTTTGAATTATCTTTCTCCCATGGAAATGGTAGGTGGTCCCACACATATTTTTTTGTTTGAGCTCTCGCGGAAACATGTTCTGTTGGCCAACTGGCTGGACAGAGTTATGAGTCTGTGAGACGACTGTTTGGCTTCCAGCTAATTACTTGACCAGATTCATGACTCTGCCCAGCTAGTGAACTAGCTGGACATGATGATCAGTTGAGGAGCAGAGAAAGAGTTGTCAGAGGATGATAGTGATACTGGAGACCTTCAGTAATCAGAAGTTGGCATACTGCTAACTGCCTGGCTGAAGAATCTCTAGTAGCATCCTCAGTCTTTGACATCTCCGACTTTACTCTTCCCAGATTTCTGTGGGAACTTCAAACATTTTTCATGCACACATTCACGTCGCTTGCTTATATCTATATTTCTGACCTGAAAAGGGAGGGGGCGACCTGGAGGCTTTTATGTGTAGAGTAGCTCCTGGATGTGGGGGAGAAATAGTATGATTTTTTTTTCATTTGATTTTTTTGGAACGTCCAAATCGAAAGAATTGGTATGATTTTGAATTGCTGATTTTTTTAAATTGAATTTCGCTATTGGAATCGTTTTGATACTGTAGATTGTAGTGTAATTTTGCTTCGAACAATTTTAGTAATACGTCTCTTGTTATTGAGCTTGAAGTTAAGCGTCGTCCCTTATTATGGCTTCGACGATTTAGGGTGAATATAGTATGTCCATCGGGAAATTTCGCCTATATTGCAATTTCGCCGATCTCGATTAATTTTTTTGAACGCTTAACTTACTAACAGTAAGATAATTTTTTTACCTTTTGTGCATTTCCTCTGAAGTATTGGGAAATTTTTTGTAAATAGTAGTAGCCTGCTCAGCTTTTAGATCTTCCTTAAGTTTTTTTGTAACTCGATCCCTGAAGACTTAGAGTCTTCTTCGAACATCCGATTTTTGTTGGAATTTTCTTGACATTCCTTTCAATCCTTTGGTTTGTAAAAAAATGTTTGCTTGACTTACGACTAAATTTACTATGGCTACAGTAAGGACACCACCTCTTGCAACAAACGGGGTGGCAAATTTGCCTGAACCATGCTCCATTTGCCAAGACAAGAACTGGTCAGTCGAACGGAAGCCTGTCATAACCATATGTGAACACGTTTTCCACAAGACATGCTTACAAACCTGGCGAACAGGCCAATTGCCCTAACTGTCGACGCCGCCTCACGCAACAGGACTTCACTGAATATACTGGTGCGGTCCCAGAGAAACCTAAGAAGGTGAAGCCCGCAAAGTCTGTCAACCACGATTCATTGTCGACCTTTGACTTACCACCTTTGACGATGCCACCACCTAGTCGACGATCCATATCACCTGGAAGGCCAGATCTGCATTCCAGGAGTTTCACAAACCCGAGTCCACGATAAGATAGTCCGGCGCGCACCACTCAGGGCCATACCTCAGCAGCTACGGATGCGTTGATGGCAGGCTTGCGCATGCAGATGCAAGACTTAGTGCGAGAAGGCCCCGAGCAGAGCCTGAATGCATTACGATCTGAATTAGCAAACAGTGTTCGACAACAAATAGCAGCCGCAATACCACCAGTGGATTTTTCGCGACCCCCCCGTCCATGGGTGACCCAAGACCATCGCAAGATTTTCCCGATCTTCACAGGCAATCGTTTAATAGACCACCATCAGCTTTTGGTTAGCCAAGTGGTCAGCCTATACCAAACTTTGTCCCACCTCCACCACCTATTCGTATCCCTGCAGACGTAGGACAACGACTTTCTGGCAGCCCCATCCGCAGATGGAATCTATCTTATAGTGGTGACAGCTCCCGGCTCACTGTTGACGAGTTTGTGTTTAGGGTGGAAGCTTTGACGTATTCGGCCTTAGAAGGAGATGTCGATCTTCTAGTACGGCACATGACAACCTTGCTTTCTGGACCAGCGATGGACTGGTACTGGTCTCTCCTGAGGCAGAATTCCACGCCTTCATGGGAATATGTAAAGACAGCTCTATTAGCTGAATGGGGAGTACCGAAACATGACCTTAAGGTCATGGTCCAGCTGATGCTGCGAAAACAGAAAGCAGGGGAGTCATTTGCTACGTACCATCAACACCTGGTACATTTACGCGATCAACTGCAAAGTCCTTTGGCGGACGGAGAGTTTTTAGAGCTCGTAAAGTCTAACCTGCTTCCAGACATTCAGCAGAAGGTCTGCGTACATCCCACTAACACCATACACCAACTACGGAGTCTCGTGACTCAAATACAGGCGACGCAGCAGCGAATCGCGACAGCGTGCAGCTGGAATACATATCGCAGCCAAAGAGTCAGCGAGGTGGATGCGTGTCGTCCGACTGAGGTTGAACTGAATATGACACATGAACGCAGTGAGGAAGCAGTAGCACTAGCCGCTATTACAACCCCTCAGAATGTAATCTGCTGGAACTGTGACCAGCCCGGTCACTTCTATCAAGACTGCCGGCAAGAGAAACAAGTTGTGTTCTGCTATGGATGCGGACGCAAAAACATCTTCAAGCCCGATTGCAGCCATTGCCGACAGAAAACTTGAGACGTGTCGGGAATACTACCACCTCTTTCCGACCAGCGTCAACGTCGCGAGCACCAACTGCAACGAACACTCCAGTTCAAGCCTTGAACAAAGAGGAAGGTCCGCTCCATTAGCAGACCCCGACGAATCCCTGAAATGTCCACTGATTCTGATGATATTATCAAATCACCGGATTGTATACCTGATTCATTGATAAAGACGGAGAACATGATAGACTTCTCCGCAGATCTTCAGGCTGCCATTTCCACTTCTGGGGAGCCCAGGACATTATTAGACACTTCTTTGGAAGAGTCTTTAATTTTCGACATCCCGATAAAACCGACAGCACTATTAGCTGACAAGGTTACTGAGCAGGAGATTTGGCCTCCTGCCATTTCTGTTTTAAAACCGCCACCAAGCTCTGTTATGACGAGTGGGCGTGAGCCTGTTTTACATCCGCTGATGCCGTATCATACGCGTCTGCAGAGATATAATGCAGTAAGAGACCGAATCTTCTCCTCAGTAGCGGAGTTAGCTGAAATTATATATCCTGACCTGGATAGTAGACCGAAAAAGAAAAGATCAACCATTCGTTGGCGGGAATACTGTCGACGGATGAGACTGGAAAGGAAAAAACTGGAGCAGATTTCCGTGTCGATGCCAGACGGCATTCGACCGAATGCCGAAGTACAGCTGCTCGGGCGAACTGAGACTATATTACTTGATAGTGGTGCCACTGTCAGTATTCTGGGCCAGGGAGCTCTAAAGAAGCTTGCAGAAGCAGAGGTTCGCCTCTTTAGGCCTGGGAAAAACATCTTTGGTCACTCACAAGATTGAAACGAATGACGCCGCCCCGATAAAACATCGCTTTTATCCTATATCGCCGGCAGTAAAAAGTTTGATGGATGCCGAATTAAAGCGAATGCTATCACTGAGTGTGATAGAGGAGAGCGAGAGTCCTTGGAGCTCTCCAGTTGTTCTAGTACGGAAGCCTGGAAAGGTTCGGCTTTGTTTTGACGCCAGGAAGGTCAACTCTGTTACGAAGAAGGATGCCTATCCGCTACCGCAGATAGACGCACTTCTGAGTCGACTTCCTTCGACTACATTTCGAGCCTGGACCTGAAAGACGCATTCTGACAGATCCCACTAGACACTGATTCCACAGAGAAGACCGATTTTACTGTACCTGGTCATCCTCTCTATCAGTACACAGTGATGCCATTCGGCCTATGCAACGCTCCACAAACGATGTGCCGCCTCATGGATAAAGTCATAACTTTTGATCTTCGTGAGAACGTTCTCGTCTATTTGGACGACTTATTAATTCTGTCTTCAGACTTCGACACTCATCTCACGCTGCTAGCCCGTGTAGCGGATTGTTTGAGGAAAGCTGACCTCACTATCAACGTCGAGAAGAGTAAGTTTTTCAGCAAGGATACCAAATACTTGGGTTTCATTGTCAGAAAAGGAGGTATAAGGACTGACCCCGATAAGATCTCAGCTATAGTTGACTATCCGTCACCTAAAACTGTTCGGCAAGCCCGACGCCTACTAGGTATGGCGGGATGGTATAGACGGTTCATCCAGAACTATGCTGACTTAACTGCCTCCATTACAGACACGTTGAAAAACCCTAGTCAGTTCAAATGGACACCTGAAGCCCAGACGTCTCTTGATCTATTGAAGCAAAAACTTACTTCTGCTTCCCTTACTAGTGAGCCCAGACTTCACCAAGCCGTTCGTTATCCAGTGCGATGCGAGCCAACAGAGTATTGGTGGAGTGCTGCTTCAACTAGATGACGATGGCCACGAGCAGCCAATAGCCTACGTCTCGAAAAAGTTGAACTCAGCACAAAGAAATTACACCGTCACAGAGCAAGAATGCTTAGCTGCAATCTTGAGCGTACAGAAGTTCCGGCCCTTCATAGAACTGATGCCGTTTAAGATAGTGACCGATCATGCGAGCTTGAAATGGCTGATGTCTCAAAAGGACCTCAGCGGTAGACTTGCGCGGTGGAGTTTGAAGCTTCAGGGTTTCGACTTCACTATTGAGCACCGAAAAGGAAGCCTGAACGTCGTCCCTGATGCGCTGTCACGCATCCATTGTGACAGCCTGTCCACAAACGAAGATCCTGTCCCGGAAGTTGACCTTAGTTCGCCATATTTCAACTCGTTGGAATATGAGGAACTGAGGCATAAGGTTAAAACGACTTCTGGGAAACAACCAAGTCTTTGCGTCAGGGATGGCTTCGTTTACATTCGGACTGCTCTGAGAACAGGCGATCCGATTCAGGAAGAAGAAGCTTGGAAGCTTTGGATTCCACGAGGGCTTGTCACCGACGTCATTTCAAGAGCTCATGATCCGCCACTAGCTTCCCACGGTGGTATAGGGAAAACACTGGAACGGTTGCGAAGACATCTGTACTGTCCACGAATGACAGTTGATGTCAGAAACTACGTAGGCGCCTATGACGTGTGTAAAGAAACGAAGGCTCCCAATACTATTCTGAGACCACCTATGAGAGTCCATTCTGTGACAAAAAGACCATGGCAAAAGCTTTAGATCGATTTTCTAGCTCCATATCCCCGGTCAGTGAAAGGAAATGTCTGCATTTTAATAGTTCTTGACCACTTTTCTAAATTCCCGATTCTCAAACCTATGAGAAAAGCGTCTACACTCAATGTGTGCCAATTCATTGAGACGGAAGTGTTCCACATGTTCGGCGTCCCGGAAACCATAGTCTCTGACAATGGAGTCCAGTTTTGCTCGGCTCAGTTTACCAGATTATTGGACAAGTATGGGGTGAAGCACTTGCGAACGGCAGTTTACTCGCCGCAAGCAAACGCCTCAGAGCGAGTAAATAGGTCTCTATTGTCAGGGATTAGAGCATATATTAAGAAGGAACACACGAGATGGGATGAGAAACTAAGCCAAGTAGCTAGTTCCCTCAGGAGCTCTTTCCATCAAGCTACGGGTTTCTCCCCCTATCGAACACTCTTCGGTCAACAAATGACAGAACATGGCAGCTCCTATTCTATCTTGAGGAGCCTTGGAACTCTTAATGAGCTATTGAGAGTAGATGCTGAGGATAAAATGAGATTGATCCGTGCGAGAGTGCAGGAAAACTTACAACACGCATTCGAACATGGTTCACGAGCCTACAATCTCAGGGCGAAGCCTGTCGATTTCAAAGTGGGTCAAGAGGTATTTAGACGAAATTTTGCCCAAAGCAATTTCCAGCAGCAGACCAGTGCTAAACTGGGACGGAAATTTGTTAAATGTCGTGTTAGGGCCAAGAAAGGAAACGCTTATTATGAGCTTGAAGATCTGCAGGGAAAACTGTTAGGAGTCTATCACGTCAAAGACATCAGGCAGTGATAACCATTCTAGAAGCGTCGCCTATCTATTGTCATTTATTCCTGGTAGCCCTAATAAGGCATCCGGCCAGCTTCACTGGAAAATTACAGGATACCAATGTGCCGCTTAGGACATCCCCAGCCTAGCGGCCAGCATACCTTTTGGACAGTAGAAAAAAAATGTCCCTTTCCCTATTCCCTAGCACAGTAATGCATACACTACGTTAATCCCCTCCTACATCTCCCTGCGGCAGATAGCCTGACGCAGGAATTCCAGTTGCTACACGTCTCCGAAAATTTTAGGAAGAGTATCAGCATGTCACTATTTCGACGACGCCTTGGAGACACACCCTTGAACAATCGCCAGTCGGAGATCAGAGCGAGATGTTGTGCCGGGAAAGCTTAGCGATCAGTTCTTTAGGTTACTGATCGCGAGGCTTCCTCAGCATCTCGGTGAAGGAAGGCAGAGAGACATCAACCGGCTGGATTTTTTAGGTTACCAGCTTGTCGATGTATCTTTGGTTTCCAACACGGAGAAGGATGTCGAGGTCTGATCAAAGACTGACGAGACTTCAAGGGTGTGCCCTCGATGCGTCATCGGTCAAGTGAGAGCGACAGTCGTAGTCGAAGACGATTGATGAGGATCTCATTGGGTCGTGGGTCGAGACACACATTGAGCGCCCGCAGCGATGAGGCCTATGTTTAAGACCGGCTAGCTCAGTCGACCATTTTTCAGCGTTGTCTGAACCATGGGTGGCCCAGACCACTCTGCCCTGTTATGGTCGTAGCGTATTGCATATAGCAATATGCTACGTTGATAAATACTGCAGCGTGTATGCCGGCGGGTGTCAAACAGAATATTCGGATGCACCCAGACTGAGAAAGTGCGTTTCCTCGAGCTCGGTGTGACATGCTGATGAGAAAAGGAAAAGAAGAAGAAGACAATCTTCTCTGTCATTTCTAATCCATCGAGCAGCTACATCCGTGAAGGAACGAAAATAATTTTCCGCAATCATCTGCGAGTAAACACAGCCTGTAAGTAAATTTAGAATATTTTTCAGTTCTTATACTGATCTATTTTCAAATAATCTAGTTATTTTGCAACTACCCCGCACCAGGAAAGAAATCATCGGAATTCCGGCAACAGAAAAGTTGCTCGCGGTCATTCTAAGAGTTGAGACTTCTTATAATTTCCTAATCGAAATCAAAGGATTGTGTTCGTGATTTTTTTTGTGAGCGAGTGCTGCGTGGTCTGGAACCTTTTGATGAAGCGCTAAGTGTGGCAGGAAAATATCTTTAAAGTGGAGAGAAAAGGTTTTCTTCAGTCCTATTTTCTGTGCGATGAGGGACGCAAAATTATGAAATTTGGATCAACTCGTTACTATTTTTATGCCCAGCCCAGACAACATTCTTCTCTGCCACCGACTGAGGTTAAAGTGGTAAAACCGGCATTACTGTAGCTGACACAAAGAGAAGAAAAATATCCTTTTACGATTTTGTTTCTAAAGCATCAATAATCCCCCCAGGGTATCAAATACGTCATCAGTTCCAAGAAAACCATAGAAGAAAATCACTGTGGAATTAAAATCATTTGGCGTAAAAATACTTTTGAACTTTTCAGGAAATTTTTGCTGTCCATGTGGAAGTAATTTTAACAAAATGGTTCGGAAAATTCGTGCACCACCGAGAAAGTTCGGGTGACGGGCCGTCGACGAAGTCAACGTCTTGTGCTTATCCTACAGTTATTTAGTAAAATTATTGTCCAAGTATTTTAAAGGTGAAACTTTCCAAATATCTAATACATCCAACAAAAGAAATCAATTAAAGTAGTGTTGAGTTATTTTAACAGAAAGACTTTCTAAAAATGTAATAGAAATAACAGGAAGAAGTCAATTAGAGATTGCATGGAATTTAGACCACATATCATTTCAATATATATCGTGCTAATTAGGATAAAACGAATAGCTTTTCAGAGTGCCTTACATTGTATAGAGCTTGCGCATTCTCGCAGGAACAATAGTATAATAGGACTCAAGGCGATAGAGCGTTATTATAAGAAAACTATAAATTTTAACTGAAATTATCTTCAGCAGAAACAATGGCCTAGCGGAACTACCAAGGAGGCGCCTCTGCGGGGGATCCCGGAAAAAAAGAGAAAAAATTAAATCACGTGAGTTAAAAACCTTTTTATTATTATTGAACAAAATTTTTTTTTTCAGTATCAGAAGCTCCGATTGAAATATTAATTTGCAGGAGCAATAGTTATAGTTTTTTTTCTTCGCTTAAAATTTTTATTATCATTGAACAAAGTCATTTTTTTAGTATCAGAAGCTCCGATTGTAAAATGAATTTGCAGGAGCAATAGTTTATAGTTTTTCTTCTTCGCTTAAATTTTTACTTATACTTTATATCAATGAAGACGTCATAGACCATGACTATCCACGCCTGGCGATAGCATGTAGATTTATCATGCCTCTTTTTAAGTAAATGTCAAACGTCAGATTTTATAATAACCATACATTTAGGTGTTATGAATACAATTTATCAGTAGTGCTAAGATTGATTGGATTTAAATAGGATGATTTGAATTTTACTAGATTAAGTACTATATATACTCCGATATCCGATAGGGAATTTTCACTGTGCTAGA
This sequence comes from Dioctria linearis, assembly GCA_963930735.1. Lineage (NCBI taxonomy): Eukaryota > Metazoa > Arthropoda > Insecta > Diptera > Asilidae > Dioctria > Dioctria linearis. The sequence goes on along the minus strand of OZ005741.1, from coordinate 184,955,590 downwards.
ACGAACTAGAGTTTCAGATTAGTTTATTTGGAAACTTTGTTTCAAAGACATTTCACGTACCGGATGTAAACCTTATGTCTTAAGGAAATGATTATAACGTCAATATGAATTGTTGATTTTTTTTTCTCTCCTCTCGCTTCCTGGAGCCCTCTCGCATGAAGGTCGTCTGGCTCGCTAGTCTCTCTCTTTACAGGTCAACTAGGGACTCTGAAAAATCTTGCCCTCAGAGTCAGATGGGTGGCTGGGGCATGCAGTGAAGGCATACCATCTGCGCCTTCAATGTTGGATGCAGGTAAGTGACGTAAATGTCCCTTCAGGACAGAATGTGTGTCGGCGTGTTGTTAGATAGGCACGAATTTTTTTTTTATTATGGCAGACGGGAGCGGCAGGTTGTTTCGTGGAACCTCCCCACACTCTCCGCCAATAGCCTAGCCAGCTAGCGTGCCGCCCTGCAGTCAACGCTGTCCTTCGAGTGATCTGTCAGCTCATGCTGGCAGTCTGGAATTTACGTCCAAGCCAATCACTCAACATACTTCCATAACACAACAACCAAAAACAAAAAATATAATTTCCTCTTCCTGCCCACTGTGTAATCAAATTGCGCAGTCACTATCGATATTTCAGACATAATGGATGAATGCATTCTTGGAACAGACTTCATACCACATACAAAATAAATCTGGATGTCGGAGAGCGAATTCTCAAATATGGGAACATAGAAATTTCTATGATACTAGGAGAAGGAGCAGATTATTCTGCGAAAGTAAGGACGATGGTCTGTGAAAATATTACTCCTTCGCATTGCTCCGAGACACTAATATGGACAAACCTTACTGATGACATCGGGACCTGCCGATTCTATCTGGTGGAGCCTAACCCCATAAAAGTTACATCGAGCATCATTGTTGGCAAGACTTTAGTGAAGGCAGAAGGTGCAACATTAATTCCAGTCAGAGTGCTTAACACATCCGAAAATGAGGTACAACTAAAAGAAGGTGCTATAATTGGAAATTGTGAACCCGTTTACCAAATCGTCAATTTTAATAATGGTAGTAATGTCAAGAAGACCAAAACTATACCAGCTACTACTCAATAGGTTCAGAAACTTCTTTCGTTCAGTGCCTTAAGTGAACAACAATACAACGATGCCAAATAGGTGATCGATTGATTTTCGGAATTAGTTGCAATGAATGATGATGACTATGGTAAAACAAATCTTGTCCAGCATCGGATCGATACAGGATATTCCAGGCCCATTCGACAGACACCACGAAGATTGCCATTAGCGAAGCAACCAGAAGTTGTAGATATGATGAACTCCATGAAGAAACAAGGCATAATAGAGGAATCTACCGATTCTGTGTAGACTACCGCCAACTAAATAACGTAACGAGAAAAGATAGCTATCCATTACCAAGGATTGATGACACGTTGGATACCCTTTCCGGAGCGCACTGGTTTTCCACGCTGGATTTAAAGCGTGGTTACTGGCAAGTGGAAATACATCACGAGGACCGTGAGAAAACTGCTTTCTCAGTTGGCAGTGGCTTATGGCAATTCAAAGTAGTGCCATTTGGGTTATGTAATGGTTCAGCCACATTCGAACGACTAATGGAATATTTTCTACGTGGTTTAACCTGGAAAACATGTCTTGTCTAGTTGGATGACATAATAGTAATCGGAAGGACATTTGAGGAACATAAAAACAACTTACGGGACGTACATACTTCAAAGACTCAAAGATACAAAATTGAAGCTTAGTGCCAGTCAGTGTGCTCTATTCAAAAATGAAGTTAAATATTTAGGGCACATAGTTTCATCACAAGGAGTAAGAACCGTTCCAGAGAAGATAGAAGCCGTCAAAAATTGGCCAGTTCCAAAGGACAAACATCAATTACGGAGTTTTCTTGGTTTAGCTACTTACTACAGGCGATTCGTGAAAGGTTTTGCTGATATAGCAAGAAGCCTACATCAGCTTACAGAAAAGGGAAGGCCATTCATATGGTCAGATAAATGCGACGAAAGTTTTGAAAATTTGAAGCAACAGCTCTGTGAAGCTCCAGTGCTTCACTATCCAAAGCTGGGAAAAACATTTATATTAGACACGGATGCCAGCAATGAAGGTATTTTTGCAGTGCTTTCGCAGGAGGAGAATGGTCAAGAAGTTCCAGTAGCTTACTATAGCAAAGAACTTTCAAAATCAGAGAAAAATTATTGTGCTACAAGAAAAGATGTTATGGTCCTAGCGTACTGCAGGCAGCAGTATGTTACCCGACGGCTAGCAGCAGCACACAGCGTGGGCCACACGTCGAACGTGCGAGTGACGAGACTCGAGTGGACGACTCAAGTCTGACCAGGACAAGTGCCCGAAAAACGAAGAAGCATCCGAGGTGATGGTAACATCCAGATGGACTGACAGCCATTTTGCAAGAGGTCGAGCAAGCTGTAAAAATTGTGAAGTGGTAATAAGTTAACCAAAACTCAGGTTGAATAGTAATTCACCGAGTAAGGGAAAAATTATTTCAAATCTACGTGAATGTGAGAAGTTGAAGGTATGTATGAAACCTAAAATTGTTCGTATAAAATATTCTTGATGATTGCTACATCGTGCAGGCAAAATAATAATCTGGCGGGCCAAGATAGGAGCCCTAGCACAATCAAGCGGAGGACGGCGGCAGCGGCGAAGCTCCGCGCTAAAATACCACGACAACAAACAGGTGGATTTGGTTAAATTGGAGAATCCACGCAAAATCCAACAATCTCACAGCCATCCACGTAAGATAAGCCTGATCAGACTGGAAATGAATGGAATACCACTCGCGAGACTATAAGGAGGTATATGTATGTGGGAAATATGGAACTGGGCCGGTAAAAGAATAACCACAGTGCTTAATTCATACAGATTTATTCTTGGATTGTAGTTTTAAACAGTCGATGATTGCGAAAGTAAAATTTATAAGAAACTCGTATGCCAGAAAATGTACAGCCCGTGGTGTACTCCGTGACAGCCAAAATACAAGAGAGAGCTTGTCAAAGTGTTGCATCAGCCATCAGTCGTCGTCGGTGTTTTTTGTGTGTTGCCGTCCTGCATTCCACTGCACTTGCTGCACTTCAACTTGCTGTTGTGGCATCTACTGGCTGCTAGATGGGGTTGAGATATTTTGGTTCCCACATCCGGCCGTCCTGAGGATTTTGGCCGACCCCGGGCAACGTCTTCTAGTGTTCTAGATGATTCCCCAAGTTTCCTTCTATCTTCAAGTTATGCTATCTGGAAAACATTGGAAAATACTAAGAATAGTTAAGTATAAGGTAGTTCGCTCAAGCGATCTTCAAAGCAGGGTTATATGGTGCCTACTGGAAACCGTCGTCATCGTCTTTCATTAGCAGGGTGGTTGTCGTCGATTGGAATATCTTCGGTGTTGGGCAGGGACGTCCTTCCTTCTTAATAGTTAAATCGTCGTCTGGATATTGTACTGAGATATACTACTTGTCGTCTTCTTGTAAGGTCATCGTCATGGCAGCCTGCCGTCGAAACATCTCAATACAGGTCATCTCTTTGTCGTCGTCTTTTATCGCACTTCGTCGTCATTTATCGCACTTCGTCGTCTTTTATCGCACTTCGTCGTCTTTTATCGCACTTCGTCGTCTTTTACATGGCTGCGGTATTGTCGGTTTCGTCTTCTTCACAATCGTCTGTTGAACTAAATTCATCGTCGTTGCTTCGCCAGGGTTTCATGTTATCAGCACTGCTCGTCGTTAGTCTCGGGCCTTCATTCGAGCCAGCTTTTTCCACTTCATATCTACTATGTGCTAAGCTCTTCTTTATTCTGTAGGGTCTCAGAAACTTCGGATGGATTTTCATTGTAGGTCCGAATTGTGTACGTTTAATTGCTACGAGATCACCAATCCTATAATGAAATGGACATCGCCTCTTTTTATTGTATGATCTTCGGTTTTCATCCTGTATCTTCAATATGTTCAGCCTAGCTTTGGCTCTTTCTTCTTCCCTACTGTCACTATGCTCCATTGTAAGCTGGTCAGAAAGAATTTCAGCGATAGCGTGACTTTTACTATTATCCCTAAGCTTCGTTCCTATAAGTAACTCGAAAGGTGTCGTTTTAATGCTCCTCTGATACGTCGCGTTTAAAAACCGCTGTAAATCATTAGTGAATTTATACCATTTACTTGGGTCATCAATACTGAGTTTAGTGAGTGCTGATACAACTACTCGGTGGATTCGTTCCACCTGACCATTTCCTCGTGGCATGCCGGTAGTTATCAATAAGTGTCGGATACCTTCTTTTTCACAATAATCTTTAAATTTGCCTGCTGTAAAAGCAGTACCCCTATCCGAGACAATCCTTTCCGGGCTGCCAAAAAGAGACTTCTGAAATTCTAATTTGCCTATTACCTCAGCTGCATTCGTAGTTTTGACGGGATATAGCCACGTGAACTTTGTAAAAGCATCAACCACGGTGAAAATGTACTTATAACCTTTAGATGTGCTTGACAATGGGCCCAAATGGTCGATATGATAGGTTCCCAAAGGGTAAATTTCTTTCACAATAGGTTCGAGAAATCCTTCCTGTTTGCCTAACTTCCTGTCAGCTAAAATGCACGGTATACAGTTTTGCCGACATCGCTCAATTAACTTCCGGAGATTTGGAATGGAGAATTTTCGCTTAATAATTTCCTCTGTTTTTTTGATTCCAAAGTGGCCTTCGTTATGGACGCTCTTGATTATATCCATCTGCATTGCCTTAGGGACACATAAGAGTTTATTTCCATCTTTATCGAGCTCATACAGAATTCCCTTGTCTAAGAAGAAATTTTCATAACTGTCTTGGTTATCTAGTATCGTTTTGATCATGTTTATTCTTTCATCGGCTGATTGCGCTACCTCCGTTCTCAAAATTACTTCGCTCTTTACGGACATGACCACAGCATTGCGGCTCAATGCATCCGCGTGTTTCATTCTAGTTCCAGCTCGATGCTCTACTTTATAGTCGTAGTCTTGCAGAACGAGTGCCCAACCTGCAATCCTGGGTGCTATTTCTTTTTTTTCCATCGTCATTTTAAATGCGGAACAATCTGTCACGATCTTAAACTTTATTCCAAGCAAGTAGACTCTAAATTTCTTTAGTGCAGATATGATCGCTAACACCTCTAACTCGTAGCTGCTGTATCTTTGTTCCGTGTTCGATGTCTTTCTGCTATAATAGTATATAGGGTGAAACTTACCATCCTCATTTTCCTTCTGCAATAGCACAGCGCCATACCCGAACTTGTATGCATCGGTATGCAGCTCAGTTTCTGCCTCCGGATCGAAGATTCTCAACACTGGGCTAGTAGATAAAATTCTTTTCAGTTCTTGGAAAGCTAACCGCTGCTCTTTTCCAAAAGTAAACTCGTTGTCCTTTTTTAGTAGTTCTGTCAGGGGTCTCGCAATGTTCGCGTAATTTGGAATAAATTTCCTAAAGTATCCAGTGAGGCCTAAGAAGCTCTGAATATTCTTCACCGATCTAGGCTCTATGAACTTCATTACAGCCTTTGTTTTAAGCTCCGATGGTTCAATAAATCCTGATGAGATTTTATACCCGAGGTACTCAATGCTTCTGCACAAGAACTGACACTTTTTCCAGTTTATTCGCAGGCCAAAATTTTGAGCGATAGATAGGACTTCCTTAACACGGGCTATATTCTCTTCTTCATTTGCTGCCAAAATTATTATATCGTCCATGTAGATAAGCACAGATCCTTTTTGTAGCAGAGGTCTAAAAGTGTTGTTGACAAATTTCTGGAATACAGTTGGCGATGTGCAGATTCCGAACGGCATCCTCGTAAATTCATACTGTCCCGAGGGCGTTACAAAAGAAGTATATTTTCTTGAATTTTCTTTTACTTCTACGTGGAAAAATCCGTTCTCCAAGTCTAGCGTTGTGAAAACCTTCGCCTTAAGTAGCCTGTCTACTTGATCCTCTATCAAGGGCAATGGATAACGATCACGTACTACTTCCTTATTGAGTCTTCTGTAGTCTACGCACAACCTTTTGCTACCATCTTTCTTATTTGCAAGGACAATGGGACTGGCATACTCTGAAGAGCTAGGCCTAACGATCCCGTCCTGAATCCATTGCTTGATCTGTTCCTTTACAATGTTACTCTCTAAGGGTGATAATCTCCTAGGGCGCTGATATATCGGTATCTCTGACTTCAAAATAATTTTCATTCGCGTGTCAGGAATCCTTTTCTGTATTGGTTTATATTCTCCAATCATGCTCTCAACAATCCTTTGATATTTCCTATTTCCTATATTCACCCTTAACTGATCGTTGTCAATGATGTCGTAACATTGTAATGCCCCGTCTTTCAGCCTTCTGATTGTTATATCGCAATTACTAAATGTGATCTCTGTGTCATCTAAAATGTCTCTTCCTACAATGACCTCGTGGTGCATGAACGGATTATCGATGACGTGAATAATTGCATCGAATCTCTCGTCGTCTATTTCTATTTGTGAATTAAAACTCCCTAAAGTTACTACTGATTCTCTAGACAGACCTCGGACCATAATCGAGTTATTTTTTAAGCAGGTAGATCTCATAATTCTGTCGAAAGCATCTTTTCTCAAAATTGTAATATCGCTTCCAGTATCAATGAGCGCAAGCACGTCCTTGCCTCCTATGCGAACCCTTTTTAGTGCTCCTACCCCCCGATTAACATTTGAGCAGGTTATTCTCTTGTTTGGGCAATTATCCGCTTTATGGCCAAACTCGCTGCAATGAAAACACTTAATCCCTTTTACTTTATCCTTGCATGCCGAACTTTTATGACCAAACTCATTACAATGAAAGCACTTTACCCTACAGTTAAAACATCTTAATTGCTTCCCCTGGCTGTTCTCGGGTCTTTTTTCTGAAGAAGTTGTTTTGTATTGCACGTATGCTCTCAATTTTTCTTTGAAATCTTTTACAGTCTTTGCCCCGTATAACATGATCTTATTTTGAGACGTATCCGATATGCCATCGATCACATAAGGAAATATTGCTTCACTTTCAAGTCTACCCTTTGCCGCAATTTCTCTCATCTTAAGAAAATAATCAAAGACTGTTTCATGTTTCCCCTGCCTTTGACGGGCCAATTCGCGATGAACATCAACACTGAGTATACTTTCAGAAAATTCATCTTCAAGAAAACTTTTAAGTTCATTCCACGAGCTAATTGTCGGTTTCGATCTCAGGGCAATTCTAGCTGACCCGCTTATAAATCGTCGCGCGTAAATGAATTTTTCTAATTCTGTCCATTTCATTAACACTGATATGCTTTCAACGTCCTCAAGCCATTTATTTACGTCGTAGTGATCACTACCGTTGAATTCCGTTAACACATTCGCGATGTCTGCTTGGGAGAAACGATCAATACCCGTGTAGTTCATTGAGTTGCTAGCCGACTGTTGGTTTAGCATTCTTTCGCGGTCCAACAAAGTTCTTTCCCATCTAAAGAGATTTTCTTCCCTTTCCCTGATTTCGACGTTCGCGCGCTCTTCACCAAAAGTTGTACTATTTTTCCTATTGCCTTTCCCCATACTTGCGATTAGTATATCCCACTTCAACTTATTATGCATTAATTTATAGTAACGCAAAATAGTTTATATTAAATTCAATTTGCAAACAATGTAATATAGTTTATATTCAATTTGGTGTATCAAATGCCAGTGAAAGTTATTAGTTAGAATTCAGCAATAAATATTTTTTTGTGACGATTACGATTTAGGTAGTTAACAGCAGTACGTACCTGTGCGCACAAATTTTCGTATTACAAACAATGATTGATATACCTGAGGTCCTTTGCTTATCCCTCGGCGAGTTAACTTGAAGAATTGGAAGGTTATATTGGCGAACGGTTGTTTTACTGCTATTCTAGTTTTTTACCTTAGATTTTGAACTGTTTTTGTTTTCAACCTTTATTTATTTCCTTGTCTGGCTAAAATATAATAAAAAATCGTTAATACGGCATTCCCTTTGTGTGGCGTTTCAATTGGCAAGGATGCTTAACTTGTGGGTATTCTTTTACGTGCAATCGGGGCAATTTCAGCTTGCGGCTCTGCTTGCGACAATGACTCCTCGTTGATTTTTCCAATTTAAGCTTTATTTCCCGTCCTATGAACAGGCAATTCCTCGTCGTCGATGAAATTTTACCTCCTTGTGCGAATTTCGTCGTGCTTCTCTCACTTTCTGGCAACTTTTGTATTTTTCGAAACTATACTGTATCCTTCTGAATCGTCGTAATCTTTTGAATGTGTAAATATCACTGAATTAGTTATTTTCACTACCGACAGCACAATTCCATCCCGGTTGAGCCCCCAGTTTTGTGGGAAATATGGAACTGGGCCGGTAAAAGAATAACCACAGTGCTTAATTCATACAGATTTATTCTTGGATTGTAGTTTTAAACAGTCGATGATTGCGAAAGTAAAATTTATAAGAAACTCGTATGCCAGAAAATGTAGAGCCCGTGGTGTACTCCGTGACAGCCAAAATACAAGAGAGAGCTTGTCAAAGTGTTGCATCAGCCATCAGTCGTCGTCGGTGTTTTTTTGTGTGTTGCCGTCCTGCATTCCACTGCACTTGCTGCACTTCAACTTGCTGTTGTGGCATCTACTGGCTGCTAGATGGGGTTGAGATATTTTGGTTCCCACATGTATTTTAAGAAATTTTGAAACAAAAAGAGTATGAATTAATGTGCGGGATTTGAAATTCCATTACTCTGGAGCTACGGTTAAGTAACTAAAGGTGAGGCCAATGCCCATGTGCGTATAAACACACTATAAAAATGCGCATTAAAGGCTGTTAAAAAAAAGAGGCTTATGCAAAGGATTTTGGCGCGGTTTTATACCAGCAGCAGCATAGTGAGCGTTAATAATATAAAGCAAGGAAGATAACTTGCGTTAAAATTTATTCTTAGTCAAGACAATATATAAAAAAATTAATTACTTTTATCAAAAATTATAAATATATAGGGTTGCCACTAAGGTAAATTTCACTACTGAACATGAACAACGGTGACATCTAGGATAAATGTAGACAGGAGTGTAACCATATGTTAGGAATTAGGACAAATGTATTTCTTAAGATTGTGACAATAATCTCTTATTTCCTTCCATTCTGAATTATAGCGAGTAAGTTTAGATATTTTATCACTTTTAATTAAATGAACCTGTAGGTACGTGCAATTAAATAGCATAGACTCTAAAGTAAATGAACCTATAACATGAAATGAAGACAGACGACAGGTTGAAGACCACGGGGTCGTAAAACGAATTTCGATTTTGCAGCAGAAGATTGAGTGTTGAACCAACGAGTTTAGTCCCGCCACTTACAACTAAATTAGTAATCTAACAGCGTAAACACTAATAAGCGGCATAGTGGTGTATGTTAAATAACATAAAGGAAATTTTTGTTCCATACAGATTGTCTAAACATAATTCCATAATCCAAGGAGCTCCTTCGAGCGACATGATAACGTGGACGTAAAGTAGTAAGTTATTTAAAGAAATTTTATTTCAACATATTTCCTATAATTCTATATGTATACACCGAACTTTACTTACTATATATATATATATATATATATATATATATATAATTACATTTAAGAATATATACACAAATTCACTTATATGATTTAAATTATTGAATTGAAGTGGGGAGGTGCTCCCTCAAGAATTAGATGACACAAGGTACGGCATCTCGTGCTCGCTTCTGATCTTTTAGTTAATGAATTCTAGGGTACTAACCTCAGTTGAACTCGTCCTTTTTCTAACATCGTGTGTTTTTCCACTATGTAAGTAGTCAGTTACTCCCGATTAAAGTGTTTATTTAAATTTGAATTCGAGCCTCATCCAAAGACAAGTAACGAAGAGGTTTGTACGAGTGGCCCATGTAGAAACAGGTCAACTCTTAGGATAAGGAAGTAAGATAGCAGAGAAGGAATTTTTTGTGTGTTAAGTATAGAGCGTTGGAAAATGTAGCCCAATACGTGGTGGAATGATTTTTAAGTCAGGAGATAGGTTAGATAACGCTAAGTGTGTTCAGTTCGCAATTAAGAATATTCTTCCAGTATTACGTTCAAAATATACTAGGGTCATAATATAATCAAGCGAGGACATATATGTATGTATGTGGATGAGTTAAGCAAACATTAAAACGTTTATAATGAGACGCTAGGAACTTTTAATTCTTCTTTCACTTTCCTGGAGCCCTCTCACATGAAGGTCGTCTACGTCCACTACGCTCTCTCTTTTCAGGTCTACAAGGGACTCTGAAAATATCTGCCCTCAGAGTCAGTTGGGTGGTTGGGGCATGCAGGAAGACAGACCATCTGCGCCTTCAATGTGGATGTAGGTAAGTGACCGTAAAGGTCCCTTCAGGACTGAATGTGTGCCGGCGTTTTTGGTTTAAGGCACGAGATTTTTTTTTGTATATGGCATGCGGCAGCGGCAGGTTTTTTTCGTGGAACCTCCCCACACTCTCCGCCAATAGCCTAGGCGAGCTAGCGTGCTGCCCTGCAGTCAACGCTGTCCGCCGAATGATCTGTCAACACATGCCGGCATTCGGGACTTAACGTCCAGTAGTCATTCACTCAACATAGTTCCATAACAAAGAGCTACTTGCCATTGTAAGTTCAGCAAAACATTTTCATAAATATCTCTACGGACAGAAATTCATCCTGCGAACCGGCCATGCAGCGCTTAAATGGCTTCTGCAGTTTAAGAACGCAGAGGGACAGTGGCGAGATGGATAGAGCGACTCCACGCTTATGATTTTGAAATCCAACACCGAAGAGGTCGTATCCATGGATATGCAGACGCCCTTTCACGACGTCCATGCAAACTTAAATGCAAACATTGCGCCCGGGTGGAAGAAAAAGAAACAACAGCAACTATACTATTGGTAACCGTGGAACCAGCTACAGGTAGGGACAACGAGGACCTGAGAGCAGCACAACGAGAAGATCCGGACATATCACCTATTCTCGCTTGGAAAGAAGACATGGAAAAACCAGATTGGAAGGATATTTCGGAACGGAGCGAGAAGCTGAAAAGTTACTGGACTCAATGGAACTCTCTTCATGTTGAATGTGGTATATTAAAGCACAAATGGGAAGCACTTAACAGCAAATCATTCCGAATGCAGATAGTCGTGCCAGCATCAATCGTCAAAGATGTTTTAGAAGAAATTCACGGTGGAAGCTCTGGAGGACATTTGGTAGTGAACAAAATAATTTCCAAAATACGGGTAAGGTGTTATTGGACATATGCGAGAAGATGTGGAGGAGTGGTGCCGCAGATGCACTGTCTGTGGTGCTTGCAAAGGGCCGCAACACAGGAGCAGAGAAGAAATGCATAAGTATAATGTCGGAGCCCCCTTTGAAAGGATAGCTGTAGATATCGCTGGACCTTTTCCAGAAACGGATGGCGATAACCGTTATATATTAGTTACCATTGCCTATTTCAGTAAATGGCCTGAAGCGTATGCAATCCCTAATCAAGAGGCAACCACAGTTGCGGAACAAATAATAACGAATTGGGTCAGTAGATTTGGTGTGGCTCACGAACTTCATTCGGACCAAGGACGGAACTTCGAATCGCGGACTTTCCAGATGTATAAAATGTTGGGAATAAGAAAAACCAGAACAACTCCTCTACACCCACAATCTGATGGCATGGTAGAGCGCTTCAACAGAACATTGATCGAGCATCTAAATAGAGTAGTTGACTATCATCAACGCGATTGGGATCGACATATTCCTAATGGCTTATAGATCAGCCGTTCATAGTACTACCAGACAAACTCCAGCTAAAGTCGTATTCGGAAGAGAGATGCGTTTACCTAGCGACCTCAAAGTCGGTAGCCCCAGAGGTGAACAAAAGTTACCAGAAGACTACGTATCTGAGCTCAAACAACAATTAGCTTATGTACACGAGGCCACGAGGACTAAATTAGCAGCAAATACTGATCGGATGAAGACCCGCTATGACTTACGTGCTAATTCCGCAGGATTTAACGAAGGTGATCTTGTTTGGCTGTACAACCCGAAACGACATAAGGGACGTTTTCCAAAACTACAACAACAGTGGGAGGGACCGTATTCACTAGTAACTAGAATTAATGACGTGGTATACAGGATTCAGCGTGGCACAAGAGGCAAGCGTAAAATTGTCCATTTGGACCGCTTATGTCAATACTACGAGCACCAGGACCTGTTGATCGGGACGAACAATTTTAAGAAGCGGGCAGTGTTACGTGCAATAGGAAAAGACAACTGGTGACCTCTACTGGCAATGGAGATGGAATCTTCGGGAAGGTTCAGGAATAGAACGAATAGAATAGTCGAGAAGATTCTGGAATAGAACACTCCAGAATAATCTGGAGAGTTTCTAGGGTATAAATATAACAGTTGTCACCGACAAGAAAACAAGAAAAGAGTCTTGTCTTAGACGTTGCAGTGTTAACAAGCGAAAGTAATAAACGGGCGAAAGTGTTGTAATTGGATTCCGATAATTGAAAGTACAGTATTAGCAATAATTAAAGTTGAGTTGATTAATTGAAGGTTTATGAATTTTATATGATTAGAGGGAAATAAAGAACTTGTAGATATTGAGTGTATGGGGTTATACGACCTGTTAAATTGTTATTCTCTAACGCACTCCGTGCTCCTAGGAAGAGAGCGCGCGTAGGGGTTTTATGAATAAAATAAAAACCACGTCTAATATTTCGCACTTAATCTCGTTTTATTGAACAATTTCTTTCTTTATTTTTTTATTTTCGACACTTCTTTAGTATTTAAATTCAAAATTTGTTATATGTATTCACTTAATTTTTCTGTTACTGCACTTCTTTCTTTATTTAAAAAAAAACTCCCGATTCGGAAAACTGTACAACTCACGTCGAATTTTTAAAAATGACCTCCCGAGGTTTGGGCAAATTGCACCCAGGTACACATGATCGCTTCAAAACCTCTTTTTTCTTTTTATTGTTTTCTCACGACGTTGAAAAAACGTACGTGAGCAAATGCAAAAGTATTTTGACGCGAGCTATATGCATCAATGCAAAACTGTAATCCGATATGAAATATTAATTTTAAGAGGGCGCGAATAATTTTGATAATTGTATGTATGTATGTACATACAATTAGATTGGATTAAGTAGGTAATGTACGTATGTACAGCGTACATATGGAGAAAACTAAGAAGACACTGTATGAAAGTAAGTGTACATATCGTGTGAGTGGAATGTGTGTCTGATAACAAAATGCAATTTATGCATTTCAAAATGCATTTCAAATTTTGAATGAGATTTAAAAATGAAATAATTTTTTCATTTTCAGGGTCAATTAATGGTACATCAATATATCGTATTGGACGATATATTGATGTATCGGTATTATGGTTGTGATTCGGGGCTTGGGCACCTGAGTCACAACATCCCTCCCCCTGGGGGAAAAGAAAGTTTTATTCTTTGCAGAAGAAAACTTTCTTTCTCAACAATGACGGAGTTTCTTTCACAAAATTGTAAGCTCCTATTTGTATAGGCAAATTAGATATGTTTGCCTATTTACATATAATTATAAGAGGAGAAGTTACATACATTTTTTATTTTTTTATTTATTCTCATCTACTGATGTTATTTTAATATTTATATTTTCTTTATGCAAAAAAAATGTAGATTGCCATATAACTTTTTTATATACTATTTATTTATATATATATATATATATATACTATTTATAAAATAAAAAACAAGTAAAAAAGCTAGAATTGGTCTAAGACCAATTCTTATGATACCCTAGATGAATGCCCGTATTAAATTTCGTATGGTCACGGATCTATTCAAATTTGATTTTGAAGTTGTTTTTTGCATATATTTCTAGATCGGCTTGTCGCACAGAAAAAATGATTATAACCAATTTTATAGGATTTCGTATTCTGCGGAAGTTTTTAGTACAATAAAACTGTCTTGGACTGATCGTTTTCAAAGTATACGTAAAAAACCTAAATTTTTATAAGGCAACACCAAGAAGGAGTTGCCGGATTTAGTCCACTTTTGACATTTTATTATTTAATGTAGTAAAAACATCATGTACGAAATTTCAGCTCTCTACGTCGACGCGTTCTCAGGCAGTGTCCAAATATATAGCGGAAAACGAAATTTTTATATGGCAACCCCACGAAGGAGTTGCCCGATTTGTCTCATTTTCGAACCTAATTTTACGTTTTTTTTTAAAGTCCGTGTAGAAAATTTCAGCTCTCTAAGTATACGCGTTCTCGAGTTATCGTGCGCACGGACGTACGGACGGACGGACATGCAAAAATCAAAATAACTTTTAATATTATGAATGGGTGGGGGGGGTAATAAAGATAGGGAGGGGGGTAATAACGACAGGGAGGGGGGGGGGGGTAATGAAATTTTCATCAGAAATCCTCTACGGGCTCTGGTTTTTGAGATATTAGCGTATTAATAATTCAAGTTATTTTTTTCTCATGGAAATGGATTCTTGGCGGTGTGGGGTGGGAGGGGGAACAAAATTTTCATCTGAAATCCTCTACGGACGTTGGTTTTCCCGAATGCGAGAAACAAAACGACTCTAGGATTATGTTTCTCTTAGAGGAAAAGAAATGGTTGGAATATAAGAATTATAACCATAAGAATCCAGTCCCGTTTTGTGTGTATGCTGTTCTTGAATCAATATTGAAGCCGATTCAGGGAAACGATCAAAATACACAGCGAATCCAGGAACATGAAGTTCACAGCATAGGATTCTATAAACACTGCAAACATGATGCTAAGCTCTCATATTACAGAGCATATCGAGGCAAGGACTGTCAGCAATGGTTTGCATTAGAATTGCAAAAAATTGTCTCCATAGCTGTACAGGAAAAGCTGCATATCAGACCAATGCAACCTCTGACTAAAGAGGAACGGCGTTCACATATGGAAAATACTTGCTGCCATATATGTGAAAAAATGTTTGCAACCGATGAGGAACGATTCCGAGACCATTGCCACTTAACAGGTAAATACTGAGAATCATAATTCAATTCATTTTTTCATAAATTCTTTTAACAGAAAAATACCGAGGGCCAGCGCACAATACATGCAATCTGATGTACCAAGATTGCTCCATAGTTCCAGTCATTTTTCACAATTTATCTGGATAT
Organism: Dioctria linearis; assembly: GCA_963930735.1. Lineage (NCBI taxonomy): Eukaryota > Metazoa > Arthropoda > Insecta > Diptera > Asilidae > Dioctria > Dioctria linearis. The sequence goes on along the minus strand of OZ005741.1, from coordinate 184,940,370 downwards.
GATGCTCACTTCATTATTAAGGATATAGCTACATCTATTCCTGGGAAAGTGGATCTCCTACCAATAAATAAAGAAAGATATATCTCGTTCACCAACCACGTTGAAGGCAGTCATATTAAATTCAGATTCATCGATTCCTTCCGTTTTATGGCAGAATCATTAGATAAGCTATCATCATGATGACTTTAAACTACTTACGCCCAAAGGTGTCTTCCCATACGACTTCGTTGACGATTGGGCAAGATTGGATTTCCAACACTTACTGGCACAGGAGCAATTCTATAATAAAATGACTGACAGTGATATATCTGCTGAGGACTACAGCCGCGCAGAAAAGGTGTGGAGGACATTTGAAATACAGACACTTGGCGAATATTCCGATCTATACCTGAAAACTGATGTCCTTCTATTGGCCGATGTCTTCGAGAACTTTCGAGATGTCTGTATGAAGACGTACAATTTAGATCCTGCACATTATTACACCATGCCAGGTCTAACATGGGATGCAATGTTAAAATATACCAAAGTGAAACTGGAGCTGATAACTGATGTAGACATACTGCTATTCGTAGAGAGAGGTATTCGAGGAGGTATAAGCCAATGTTCCAATAGATACAGTAAAGCCAACAATAAATATATTCCGGATTTTAACCCAGATGAAAAACAAAAATACTTGATATATTATGATGTTAACAACCTTTATGGATGCGCCATGTCACAACATTTACCTACCGGAGGATTCAGATGGGATGATAGTCTCGATATTGATGTTTTCCAAATTCCTGATGATTCACCAACTGGATACATACTCGAAGTTGATTTAGACTATCCACCACATCTGCATGATAAGCATAAAGACTAACCGTTTTGCTCTGAGCATACAGCACCACCAGGTTCAAAATTAGAAAAACTTTTAAAAACATTACACCATAAAGAAAAATATATTATACACTATCGAAATTTGAAGCAATGCTTATCACAAGGCCTCATCCTAAAAAAAGTACACCGGATCCTGCAATTCAACCAGTCAGCTTGGCTTAAACCATACATTGACTTTTTTTTTTTTTTTTTTTTTATATTATTAAGCCAAGCTCAGGGGATACCCTATGATGCAAAGCACAGCATGGCAGGAAGGAGATAGGGAAAGGATTAGGGGATGTGAGGAGAGTGGCGGAGGTGCCGATGTGTGTCGCCCTTAAACTTCCGCAGATTGTATGCCGGAGGAAAAACAGAAGATGGTAAGCTGTTCCACATTCGCACTGTTCGGGATAAAAAAGCATCTCGGAATTTTACTGTACGGCCGAAAGTAATTTGAAGGGTTAAAGGATGTGCGCGGTTTGCAGCGCGAGTATTGCGTGCAGGAATCATTCTACAAGGGATTAGACTAGATATTTCATCAGAACATTGACCATGCATATAGCGATAAAGGAGCGAAAGGCATCCAACATTGCGGCGGTGCTCGAGTGAGTCGATATGACAAGTTATTGCCAAATCGCCAATGAGCTTGAAGGCTCTCTTTTGGACAATATCCAATGAAGCTAAGGCTGTGCGACCAGCCCCGGCCCATATATGGGAGTTGTATTCCATTCTAGGTCTAATGTAGGACTTGTAGATGAGCGCTAGATTTGACGGGCTGAAATATTTCTTACACCTTTTCAGAAATCCAAGACATTTCGATGCTTCTTTGGCAACAGAGAAGATGTGATCTGTCCAGTTTAACTTACTGGAAATATTAATGCCAAGAATGCTTAGTGACGGTGAATCAGAAATTAATGCTCCATCAAAAGAAACGGGTGTGGTTAAGTTATGATCTTGTTTTAATGAGATGAGACAGCTTTGAGTCTTAGATGCATTGAATTCGACGCGATTCGCTTTGCCCCAAGCGAGGATACTGTTAAGATCGTTATTCAATGATCTAGTCATGCAATCTCGTTTAACACATGCGGCATTCCCCCTGGATTCCGCAAGAGTGTCAAAGGAGTAAGCGAAATCAAGAGTACTGTCATCTGCGAAACTATGGATGGGATTGAAAGTAAGGGAAAGCAGATCAATAATGAAAACTAAAAAGAGAGTTGGAGAGATAACAGAGCCTTGAGGCACACCGGCATTTATGGGATGCGGTTCAGATGTAACGCCATCTAATACAACACGTATTTGGCGACTAGATAGGAAACTTTCAATCCATAATAGAAGAGGAGGGGAGAGACCAAGTGCTTTAAGTTTGGCTAAAAGGGCTGGATGCCAGACTCTATCAAAGGCTTTTGAAATATCTAGAGCAACGATTTTAGACTCACCAAAATTGTGAAGACTACGGTTCCAACGTTCCGTAAGAAAGGTCAGCAAGTCTCCAGATGAGCGTCCAGCTCGGAAGCCATATTGGCGATCGTTGATGAGATGATTAGTTTCTAGATACTTCATTAATTTTGAGTTAATGATAGATTCAAAAACCTTTGAAAGAATCGAAGTGATGGCAATTGGTCGATAATTTGAGGGATCGCTACCCTCTCCTTTCTTAGGAATAGGCTGAACGTGAGCTAGCTTCCAAGCAGTTGGAAATTTTCCTGTCGAATAAGACAAGTAGAAGAGTTTGCGCAGAGGTTTAGCCAAGGATGAGGCGCAGCTTTTAATTAACAGGGGCGAAAAACCATCAGGACCTGCGGCTTTGGAGACGTTGATATCCTTAAGGACCCTGAACACATCCCTCGTACGGACGTGTATTGGCTCTTGTACACATCCGCACGGGGGATGCAAAACAGGTGTTTGTGAAGTTGGTGGAAGACGAGAATTTGAAGCGAATCTAGCAGCTAAAATATTAGCTTTATCCAGGGAGTCAACAATCACTTCTCCATTATTAAGTAGTGAAGGTATAGAGGAATTGGTGAAATTGTTCCTGATGGTTTTGACCAGGGACCAGAAACCTTTGCTACCTTTGCGGCTTGTCAAGATTCTTTGTCTAATATTCTGGTCAAAAAGAAATTTTTCTCTCTGGATAATGGACTTGCAGGTGTTCCGTGCAGTCTTGTAGACTTGTTTCATTTCCGGACATGGATGCAATTGATAGGCGCGAAAAGCAGACTCTTTCGCTTTTATAGCTTGGTTACACTTATCGTTAAACCAGGAGCGATCATGCTGTTGTTGAGACCTGCTGTAAGAATACGGAATGTATTCACGCATGCCAAGATTTAGTATGTTACTTAATTGTAATGTGCATTCATCAACATCCCTCGAAGCAAAACAAACCGACCAATCAATTTCTTTAAGATACTTATTGAGACTTTCCCAATCAGCATTCTTATAGTGCCAAAGAAGCCTACTTGTAGGTGGAGCAGTTGGGCGGCACAGGTTTGAGGTGGTAAATTGAGCCGTGATTAAACAATGGTCTGAATTTCCAAGAGGGGAACCGACTGAAATGGAATATTTGTCAGGATGAGATGTTAGAAACAAGTCGAGTAAATTAGCTTTATCTCCAGCTGCATCAGGAATTCGCGTTGGTGCATCCACTAGCTGTTGCAAATTAAATGATTCACAGAAGAGTTCAACGAAACGGCCCGCAGGACTTGTGGTAGAAGAATGTCTGAGCCACGGTATATTATGAACATTAAAATCGCCTGCCAGGACGATTTCGGAAGAGGGGGAAACAGAAAGCAAATGATCAATATTGTTGGAGATATTGTCAAATACGGATACCGTGTCGTCATCAGACATATTTGGGCTGCGATAAAGGAAACAGAAGTATATGATGTGCTTGTGAAGTTTGAACCTAATCCAGATATAATTAAACTCTGGATTAGCAGAAGGAAAATCTTGAAGAATAGTAAAGGCCACATCATTCCGAATATATACTGCGATCCCTCTATGCTGAGAAAAAAGAGGCACGAAGCTGTAACCAGGGACGTGATACTGATTAATATCAGCATCAGAAACGACCTTGGTTTCACTTAGCGCAAGAATTGCCGGATTTTTTGAGTTAAGGTGGCAGTACACCGAAAACCGATTTGCTCTTAATCCGGGAATGTTGCAGAAATCTAAAATAAAATTCTGCATGCTGAAGGCAAAAACAAAAAAGCAAAAAAGAAAAAAAAGCGACACACAACAACACAAAAATTTGGGCGCCACCAGCCGCAGTCAACGACACAGCGAGGTAAAAAAAAACAACAATAGTGTTATGCCTATTGCTGCTTTCAACACCTCAGACTGTGCAGTTCAATGACCACAGCTGGGGACACCCGTATTGCTGATCAGTGACAAGTGCTAATGCATTTGCACTGATCACAGATGAAGAGAAGGAAAGGAAACGTTACCGTGCTGCTGGCTTATAGAATGTTGATAGGGCATAGAAGAGCCCTTCACTTGGCGGATAAAATTTATTTTGTTTATTTATTAATTTATCGGTCGCGTCGGAATTTAAATAATTATAGTAATTGATTATATTGAAGATATTTAGCACAACACTATCACTTGTCTTAAATTAATTGATTGAATATGTTTATATTGTTTTATTTGAACTACAACACTATGCAACGTCCGATCGGATTGACTCCACGCACTCTTTTCTTGAAAACCTCCAAACGGAAACAGGCTAACAGCGATCATGAAAAAGACAGCTATAAAAAGATGAATAATGCTGCGTTTGGTAAAACCATGGAAAATGTACGCAAGTATAGTGACATCAAGTTTTGCGTAAAGTGGTAAGGCCGCCATGGTGCCAAAGCTCTGATTGCAGCTCCCAACTTCCACAGTACGAAAATATTTGATGAGAACATAATTGCTGTGGAATTAAGCAGACTGAAAATGTTGTTTAATAAACCACTCTATATTGGAATGGCAGTCTTGGAAATTTCAAAAACATGCCTCTACGACTTCCATTACAGTTTTATGCAGCGCGAGTTTGGTGATAAATGTAAAGTCATGTATACCGATACAGACTCCCTAATATATGAAATTGAAGAGAGAAACATATATGACTTTATGGCTGAAAATATTGATAAATTCGATACAAGTGATTACCCTGTAAATAATCAGTTCAATATACCACTTATGAATAAAAAGATTCCTGGTCTTATGAAGGATGAGCTGAACGGGAAAATCATGTGTGAATTTGCAGGCCTCCGCTCGAAAATGTATAGCCTACGCATAAATGATGGCAAAACTGTAAAAAAAGCCAAGGGAATAAAGACAAATGTTGTTCAGAGGCATATAAAGTTCCAAGACTACGTTGAATGCCTGAACAACAAGCAGCTTTTAACTGCAAATCAGAGCTGCATACGATCGCATAACCACAATGTCTACACCATCAACCAAAAGAAGATAGCTTTAAGTCCACATGATAACAAGCGGTATATTTTGAGTGGTACAACGGATACTCTACCATGGGGGCATTACTCAATTCCACCAGAGCAACAAGGAACAAGTGCAGAAAGTTCAGTTCCACTAGAACAATCACAGAAAGTATAGAAATCTAAGCTATTGTAAATAAAAACATGTATTATAGTTTTAGTTTCATTTATTTAAGTAATTTGTTTTAATAGCATTATAGCTACATGTATAAAGTATTTAATTATAATTCTAAATTTATTTTTAAATTGTATTATAGTTGTTCAGTCCACTTATCCTATATATGGTTCACCTCTATTATTTTCCTAGGAAACTTCTGCTGCATATCCAACTCACCAATGAGTACCCTAAAAAAGAAAAAAAGGATACAAAGAACCACAAAGTATTCAGTTTTTCTACAAACTACTTATCTAAAAGGGAAATTTTATCATCACACGAAATCACGTTAATTTCCGCTGAAGATTTGATACGCTGCCGTATGAAGGATTTTAAGCCATCAGATATCTTCTTCCACGACTCATATCATCTGAAAACAAACAAACAAATTCATTAATAATACTAGAAGAAAAAAAAAAAAAACAATATTAATTACAGCAACTTACCTCTGTGCCAATTTCGCAATGTCATATAATGACATTTCTTCAGTCAGCCGATTTCGCTCTCGCCGCAGTCAGAATACGAGCAAATGCAATAAACGTCGCTAGGGCAACACCGAGAGGCGAGAGCTAATATCTGAATGCGGCGGCTATAAAAGACCGACGAGTTGCAATAGATGGCACCATTCTTTTATCAGAGTTCATCTGATTCAGAGTCTAATCTGAAAAATAAGAATCGTGTTCCTATCCTCCATACAGAAGTATAATTCTGTTCAGACTTTAATCTGAAAATATATTCCTATCCTCCATACAGAAGTATAATTCTGTTCAGAGTTTAATCTGAAAATATATTCCCATCCTTACTACAGAAGTATAATTCTGTTCAGAGTTTAATCTGAAATTCCCATATTTATTACAGAAGTATAATTCTGAATTAATAAATAATTAAAATTAAAATTAATAAATAATCTGAATTAATTTTTCATATTTATTACAGAAGTATAATTCTGGTCAGAGTTTAATCTGAAATCATTTTTCATATTGATTACAGAAGTATAATTCTGTTCAGAGTCTAATCTGAAAATTTCGTCTCATTCTGTTTTGAACCACACGTTGCAGCACGCTGCTGCACCCCCCTTTTTTCTGCTTATTCAGCTTTTCTGTCTGACAGGGCCGCTGCCATCAAACAGATTCATAGAAAATTCCTGTGTGCGTCATTTTTACTGCCTTAGAGCCCACACGTATTAGCAGCATTATTATTCTAGTAGTGTTAGAAGGTGAGAAAACTAATTCCGATCTTCTTCTTCTTCTTTTCAGAATTAAAGAGACGGACAACGTTTTTTGGACCATTTTTTTTCTTTTTATTATTGAATTTTTATATATATACATACTGAATTGTTAAATTGAATTCTAGTTTTAAGCTCTTTTGAATTTTTGTGTGAATTTGTGATATTAGGTTAAGTATATGAATTATGAAAAAATAAAATTTTATATTTGAAACACGCTGAGTTATCTATTCAAAAACCGGCACTCCCTCCCACGTTCGATACTAGCTCTCACAATAGTTATAGTTGTTAAAGAAATTATAAAACATTTTTTTAATAAATCCAAGAATTATGTTTTGATGAAAATCCGATCCATTCAACGTAAGCTTTATCTCCACTCTTCTTTAAGATTTTCTCTACGAGATATAGATTTGGGTGTTTAACTTTCAGCAGCTCCAATTCATAAAAGCCTCCTGTGATTGGATTTCCTTGATAATCTTCCAGCCGATATGTGATGGGGTTTGTGTTTTGAACTTTAATAATTTTAAAAATCTCAGCTGTCCAGTTTGGTGTATAGCCTTTCTCAAATATATGCTTGTATTTGCTGATGCGTACAAAATCTCCAACTTTATACTTTGCAGGAACAACAATCTTTATATGACTGTGTACAGTTGAAAGCAGTTGTTTCGCATTGGAGGCGCTGATATCATGTAGTCTCATTTTCGTAGTTCGATGTATTCTTGGATTGTATTCAGTGAGCAGTTTCTTTACCATACCAATCCACTGATAAGTTCCATTAAAGCTGAATTTCTTCCACATCATATCCTTCAGAGTTCGGTTAAATCGTTCCACTATTGATGCTTTGAGGAAACTGTACGAGTAATGATTAATTGCATGCTTCATCATCAGATTTTTAAAGAGGCTGTTGTAGAATTCCTTTCCATCATCAGTCTGCAGGTTTTTAGGTACTCGTCCCTCGCTTTATATAGACTGCATGGCATCTCTTACTTCTACACCAGTTTTTCAACATGCTACCATAACAAAAATGGCGCCCAACATGGGGCCACCTCAGTCAACTTCGGTGTTCAATGTGGGGACTGAGACTACTTGAAATATGGACATTTGGCTTGTAGCTAAATCGTCTGACTCGCTAGTCTCATATCTAGTGGAGAATACATGTGGACCTGAGGTTTGACTGTTTTGTTAGTAGAAAATTTTTGAAAGTAAAGTAAAGTTTGTTTGGTATTTGGAATTTTTAGTAACGATTAAAGTAATGTAAAGTTTTGAAGTTTTTGAAAGCTGAAGTTCGGCTTTAGGTCTGACTTTGGTCAAGCCTCAAGCCTGAACAATTTGTTGATTTTTTGAATTTTTGAAAGTTTTTGAATTTTGTTTGAATTATCTTTCTCCCATGGAAATGGTAGGTGGTCCCACACATATTTTTTTGTTTGAGCTCTCGCGGAAACATGTTCTGTTGGCCAACTGGCTGGACAGAGTTATGAGTCTGTGAGACGACTGTTTGGCTTCCAGCTAATTAGTTGACCAGATTCATGACTCTGCCCAGCTAGTGAACTAGCTGGACATGATGATCAGGTGAGGAGCAGAGAAAGAGTTGTCAGAGGATGATAGTGATACTGGAGACCTTCAGTAATCAGAAGTTGGCATACTGCTAACTGCCTGGCTGAAGAATCTCTAGTAGCATCCTCAGTCTTTGACATCTCCGACTTTACTCTTCCCAGATTTCTGTGGGAACTTCAAACATTTTTCATGCACACATTCACGTCGCTTGCTTATATCTATATTTCTGACCTGAAAAGGGAGGGGGCGACCTGGAGGCTTTTATGTGTAGAGTAGCTCCTGGATGTGGGGGAGAAATAGTATGATTTTTTTTCATTTGATTTTTTTGGAACGTCCAAATCGAAAGAATTGGTATGATTTTGAATTGCTGATTTTTTTAAATTGAATTTCGCTATTGGAATCGTTTTGATACTGTAGATTGTAGTGTAATTTTGCTTCGAACAATTTTAGTAATACGTCTCTTGTTATTGAGCTTGAAGTTAAGCGTCGTCCCTTATTATGGCTTCGACGATTTAGGGTGAATATAGTATGTCCATCGGGAAATTTCGCCTATATTGCAATTTCGCCGATCTCGATTAATTTTTTTGAACGCTTAACTTACTAACAGTAAGATAATTTTTTTACCTTTTGTGCATTTCCTCTGAAGTATTGGGAAATTTTTTGTAAATAGTAGTAGCCTGCTCAGCTTTTAGATCTTCCTTAAGTTTTTTTGTAACTCGATCCCTGAAGACTTAGAGTCTTCTTCGAACATCCGATTTTTGTTGGAATTTTCTTGACATTCCTTTCAATCCTTTGGTTTGTAAAAAAATGTTTGCTTGACTTACGACTAAATTTACTATGGCTACAGTAAGGACACCACCTCTTGCAACAAACGGGGTGGCAAATTTGCCTGAACCATGCTCCATTTGCCAAGACAAGAACTGGTCAGTCGAACGGAAGCCTGTCATAACCATATGTGAACACGTTTTCCACAAGACATGCTTACAAACCTGGCGAACAGGACTCACGCAACAGGACTTCACTGAATATACTGGTGCCGTCCCAGAGAAACCTAAGAAGGTGAAGCCCGCAAAGTCTGTCAACCACGATTCATTGTCGACCTTTGACTTACCACCTTTGACGATGCCACCACCTAGTCGACGATCCATATCACCTGGAAGGCCAGATCTGCATTCCAGGAGTTTCACAAACCCGAGTCCACGATAAGATAGTCCGGCGCGCACCACTCAGGGCCATACCTCAGCAGCTACGGATGCGTTGATGGCAGGCTTGCGCATGCAGATGCAAGACTTAGTGCGAGAAGGCCCCGAGCAGAGCCTGAATGCATTACGATCTGAATTAGCAAACAGTGTTCGACAACAAATAGCAGCCGCAATACCACCAGTGGATTTTTCGCGACCCCCCCGTCCATGGGTGACCCAAGACCATCGCAAGATTTTCCCGATCTTCACAGGCAATCGTTTAATAGACCACCATCAGCTTTTGGTTAGCCAAGTGGTCAGCCTATACCAAACTTTGTCCCACCTCCACCACCTATTCGTATCCCTGCAGACGTAGGACAACGACTTTCTGGCAGCCCCATCCGCAGATGGAATCTATCTTATAGTGGTGACAGCTCCCGGCTCACTGTTGACGAGTTTGTGTTTAGGGTGGAAGCTTTGACGTATTCGGCCTTAGAAGGAGATGTCGATCTTCTAGTACGGCACATGACAACCTTGCTTTCTGGACCAGCGATGGACTGGTACTGGTCTCTCCTGAGGCAGAATTCCACGCCTTCATGGGAATATGTAAAGACAGCTCTATTAGCTGAATGGGGAGTACCGAAACATGACCTTAAGGTCATGGTCCAGCTGATGCTGCGAAAACAGAAAGCAGGGGAGTCATTTGCTACGTACCATCAACACCTGGTACATTTACGCGATCAACTGCAAAGTCCTTTGGCGGACGGAGAGTTTTTAGAGCTCGTAAAGTCTAACCTGCTTCCAGACATTCAGCAGAAGGTCTGCGTACATCCCACTAACACCATACACCAACTACGGAGTCTCGTGACTCAAATACAGGCGACGCAGCAGCGAATCGCGACAGCGTGCAGCTGGAATACATATCGCAGCCAAAGAGTCAGCGAGGTGTATGCGTGTCGTCCGACTGAGGTTGAACTGAATATGACACATGAACGCAGTGAGGAAGCAGTAGCACTAGCCGCTATTACAACCCCTCAGAATGTAATCTGCTGGAACTGTGACCAGCCCGGTCACTTCTATCAAGACTGCCGGCAAGAGAAACAAGTTGTGTTCTGCTATGGATGCGGACGCAAAAACATCTTCAAGCCCGATTGCAGCCATTGCCGACAGAAAACTTGAGACGTGTCGGGAATACTACCACCTCTTTCCGACCAGCGTCAACGTCGCGAGCACCAACTGCAACGAACACTCCAGTTCAAGCCTTGAACAAAGAGGAAGGTCCGCTCCATTAGCAGACCCCGACGAATCCCTGAAATGTCCACTGATTCTGATGATATTATCAAATCACCGGGTTGTATACCTGATTCATTGATAAAGACGGAGAACATGATAGACTTCTCCGCAGATCTTCAGGCTGCCATTTCCACTTCTGGGGAGCCCAGGACATTATTAGACACTTCTTTGGAAGAGTCTTTAATTTTCGACATCCCGATAAAACCGACAGCACTATTAGCTGACAAGGTTACTGAGCAGGAGATTTGGCCTCCTGCCATTTCTGTTTTAAAACCGCCACCAAGCTCTGTTATGACGAGTGGGCGTGAGCCTGTTTTACATCCGCTGATGCCGTATCATACGCGTCTGCAGAGATATAATGCAGTAAGAGACCGAATCTTCTCCTCAGTAGCGGAGTTAGCTGAAATTATATATCCTGACCTGGATAGTAGACCGAAAAAGAAAAGATCAACCATTCGTTGGCGGGAATACTGTCGACGGATGAGACTGGAAAGGAAAAAACTGGAGCAGATTTCCGTGTCGATGCCAGACGGCATTCGACCGAATGCCGAAGTACAGCTGCTCGGGCGAACTGAGACTAGATTACTTGATAGTGGTGCCACTGTCAGTATTCTGGGCCAGGGAGCTCTAAAGAAGCTTGCAGAAGCAGAGGTTCGCCTCTTTAGGCCTGGGAAAAACATCTTTGGTCACTCACAAGATTGAAACGAATGACGCCGCCCCGATAAAACATCGCTTTTATCCTATATCGCCGGCAGTAAAAAGTTTGATGGATGCCGAATTAAAGCGAATGCTATCACTGAGTGTGATAGAGGAGAGCCAGAGTCCTTGGAGCTCTCCAGTTGTTCTAGTACGGAAGCCTGGAAAGGTTCGGCTTTGTTTTGACGCCAGGAAGGTCAACTCTGTTACGAAGAAGGATGCCTATCCGCTACCGCAGATAGACGCACTTCTGAGTCGACTTCCTTCGACTACATTTCGAGCCTGGACCTGAAAGACGCATTCTGACAGATCCCACTAGACACTGATTCCACAGAGAAGACCGATTTTACTGTACCTGGTCATCCTCTCTATCAGTACACAGTGATGCCATTCGGCCTATGCAACGCTCCACAAACGATGTGCCGCCTCATGGATAAAGTCATAACTTTTGATCTTCGTGAGAACGTTCTCGTCTATTTGGACGACTTATTAATTCTGTCTTCAGACTTCGACACTCATCTCACGCTGCTAGCCCGTGTAGCGGATTGTTTGAGGAAAGCTGACCTCACTATCAACGTCGAGAAGAGTAAGTTTTTCAGCAAGGATACCAAATACTTGGGTTTCATTGTCAGAAAAGGAGGTATAAGGACTGACCCCGATAAGATCTCAGCTATAGTTGACTATCCGTCACCTAAAACTGTTCGGCAAGCCCGACGCCTACTAGGTATGGCGGGATGGTATAGACGGTTCATCCAGAACTATGCTGACTTAACTGCCTCCATTACAGACACGTTGAAAAACCCTAGTCAGTTCAAATGGACACCTGAAGCCCAGACGTCTCTTGATCTATTGAAGCAAAAACTTACTTCTGCTTCCCTTACTAGTGAGCCCAGACTTCACCAAGCCGTTCGTTATCCAGTGCGATGCGAGCCAACAGAGTATTGGTGGAGTGCTGCTTCAACTAGATGACGATGGCCACGAGCAGCCAATAGCCTACGTCTCGAAAAAGTTGAACTCAGCACAAAGAAATTACACCGTCACAGAGCAAGAATGCTTAGCTGCAATCTTGAGCGTACAGAAGTTCCGGCCCTTCATAGAACTGATGCCGTTTAAGATAGTGACCGATCATGCGAGCTTGAAATGGCTGATGTCTCAAAAGGACCTCAGCGGTAGACTTGCGCGGTGGAGTTTGAAGCTTCAGGGTTTCGACTTCACTATTGAGCACCGAAAAGGAAGCCTGAACGTCGTCCCTGATGCGCTGTCACGCATCCATTGTGACAGCCTGTCCACAAACGAAGATCCTGTCCCGGAAGTTGACCTTAGTTCGCCATATTTCAACTCGTTGGAATATGAGGAACTGAGGCATAAGGTTAAAACGACTTCTGGGAAACAACCAAGTCTTTGCGTCAGGGATGGCTTCGTTTACATTCGGACTGCTCTGAGAACAGGCGATCCGATTCAGGAAGAAGAAGCTTGGAAGCTTTGGATTCCACGAGGGCTTGTCACCGACGTCATTTCAAGAGCTCATGATCCGCCACTAGCTTCCCACGGTGGTATAGGGAAAACACTGGAACGGTTGCGAAGACATCTGTACTGTCCACGAATGACAGTTGATGTCAGAAACTACGTAGGCGCCTATGACGTGTGTAAAGAAACGAAGGCTCCCAATACTATTCTGAGACCACCTATGAGAGTCCATTCTGTGACAAAAAGACCATGGCAAAAGCTTTAGATCGATTTTCTAGCTCCATATCCCCGGTCAGTGAAAGGAAATGTCTGCATTTTAATAGTTCTTGACCACTTTTCTAAATTCCCGATTCTCAAACCTATGAGAAAAGCGTCTACACTCAATGTGTGCCAATTCATTGAGACGGAAGTGTTCCACATGTTCGGCGTCCCGGAAACCATAGTCTCTGACAATGGAGTCCAGTTTTGCTCGGCTCAGTTTACCAGATTATTGGACAAGTATGGGGTGAAGCACTTGCGAACGGCAGTTTACTCGCCGCAAGCAAACGCCTCAGAGCGAGTAAATAGGTCTCTATTGTCAGGGATTAGAGCATATATTAAGAAGGAACACACGAGATGGGATGAGAAACTAAGCCAAGTAGCTAGTTCCCTCAGGAGCTCTTTCCATCAAGCTACGGGTTTCTCCCCCTATCGAACACTCTTCGGTCAACAAATGACAGAACATGGCAGCTCCTATTCTATCTTGAGGAGCCTTGGAACTCTTAATGAGCTATTGAGAGTAGATGCTGAGGATAAAATGAGATTGATCCGTGCGAGAGTGCAGGAAAACTTACAACACGCATTCGAACATGGTTCACGAGCCTACAATCTCAGGGCGAAGCCTGTCGATTTCAAAGTGGGTCAAGAGGTATTTAGACGAAATTTTGCCCAAAGCAATTTCCAGCAGCAGACCAGTGCTAAACTGGGACGGAAATTTGTTAAATGTCGTGTTAGGGCCAAGAAAGGAAACGCTTATTATGAGCTTGAAGATCTGCAGGGAAAACTGTTAGGAGTCTATCACGTCAAAGACATCAGGCAGTGATAACCATTCTAGAAGCGTCGCCTATCTATTGTCATTTATTCCTGGTAGCCCTAATAAGGCATCCGGCCAGCTTCACTGGAAAATTACAGGATACCAATGTGCCGCTTAGGACATCCCCAGCCTAGCGGCCAGCATACCTTTTGGACAGTAGAAAAAAAATGTCCCTTTCCCTATTCCCTAGCACAGTAATGCATACACTACGTTAATCCCCTCCTACATCTCCCTGCGGCAGATAGCCTGACGCAGGAATTCCAGTTGCTACACGTCTCCGAAAATTTTAGGAAGAGTATCAGCATGTCACTATTTCGACGACGCCTTGGAGACACACCCTTGAACAATCGCCAGTCGGAGATCAGAGCGAGATGTTGTGCCGGGAAAGCTTAGCGATCAGTTCTTTAGGTTACTGATCGCGAGGCTTCCTCAGCATCTCGGTGAAGGAAGGCAGAGAGACATCAACCGGCTGGATTTTTTAGGTTACCAGCTTGTCGATGTATCTTTGGTTTCCAACACGGAGAAGGATGTCGAGGTCTGATCAAAGACTGACGAGACTTCAAGGGTGTGCCCTCGATGCGTCATCGGTCAAGTGAGAGCGACAGTCGTAGTCGAAGACGATTGATGAGGATCTCATTGGGTCGTGGGTCGAGACACACATTGAGCGCCCGCAGCGATGAGGCCTATGTTTAAGACCGGCTAGCTCAGTCGACCATTTTTCAGCGTTGTCTGAACCATGGGTGGCCCAGACCACTCTGCCCTGTTATGGTCGTAGCGTATTGCATATAGCAATATGCTACGTTGATAAATACTGCAGCGTGTATGCCGGCGGGTGTCAAACAGAATATTCGGATGCACCCAGACTGAGAAAGTGCGTTTCCTCGAGCTCGGTGTGACATGCTGATGAGAAAAGGAAAAGAAGAAGAAGACAATCTTCTCTGTCATTTCTAATCCATCGAGCAGCTACATCCGTGAAGGAACGAAAATAATTTTCCGCAATCATCTGCGAGTAAACACAGCCTGTAAGTAAATTTAGAATATTTTTCAGTTCTTATACTGATCTATTTTCAAATAATCTAGTTATTTTGCAACTACCCCGCACCAGGAAAGAAATCATCGGAATTCCGGCAACAGAAAAGTTGCTCGCGGTCATTCTAAGAGTTGAGACTTCTTATAATTTCCTAATCGAAATCAAAGGATTGTGTTCGTGATTTTTTTTGTGAGCGAGTGCTGCGTGGTCTGGAACCTTTTGATGAAGCGCTAAGTGTGGCAGGAAAATATCTTTAAAGTGGAGAGAAAAGGTTTTCTTCAGTCCTATTTTCTGTGCGATGAGGGACGCAAAATTATGAAATTTGGATCAACTCGTTACTATTTTTATGCCCAGCCCAGACAACATTCTTCTCTGCCACCGACTGAGGTTAAAGTGGTAAAACCGGCATTACTGTAGCTGACACAAAGAGAAGAAAAATATCCTTTTACGATTTTGTTTCTAAAGCATCAATAATCCCCCCAGGGTATCAAATACGTCATCAGTTCCAAGAAAACCATAGAAGAAAATCACTGTGGAATTAAAATCATTTGGCGTAAAAATACTTTTGAACTTTTCAGGAAATTTTTGCTGTCCATGTGGAAGTAATTTTAACAAAATGGTTCGGAAAATTCGTGCACCACCGAGAAAGTTCGGGTGACGGGCCGTCGACGAAGTCAACGTCTTGTGCTTATCCTACAGTTATTTAGTAAAATTATTGTCCAAGTATTTTAAAGGTGAAACTTTCCAAATATCTAATACATCCAACAAAAGAAATCAATTAAAGTAGTGTTGAGTTATTTTAACAGAAAGACTTTCTAAAAATGTAATAGAAATAACAGGAAGAAGTCAATTAGAGATTGCATGGAATTTAGACCACATATCATTTCAATATATATCGTGCTAATTAGGATAAAACGAATAGCTTTTCAGAGTGCCTTACATTGTATAGAGCTTGCGCATTCTCGCAGGAACAATAGTATAATAGGACTCAAGGCGATAGAGCGTTATTATAAGAAAACTATAAATTTTAACTGAAATTATCTTCAGCAGAAACAATTGCCTAGCGGAACTACCAAGGAGGCGCCTCTGCGGGGGATCCCGGAAAAAAAGAGAAAAAATTAAATCACGTGAGTTAAAAACCTTTTTATTATTATTGAACAAAATTTTTTTTTTCAGTATCAGAAGCTCCGATTGAAATATTAATTTGCAGGAGCAATAGTTATAGTTTTTTTTCTTCGCTTAAAATTTTTATTATCATTGAACAAAGTCATTTTTTTAGTATCAGAAGCTCCGATTGTAAAATGAATTTGCAGGAGCAATAGTTTATAGTTTTTCTTCTTCGCTTAAATTTTTACTTATACTTTATATCAATGAAGACGTCATAGACCATGACTATCCACGCCTGGCGATAGCATGTAGATTTATCATGCCTCTTTTTAAGTAAATGTCAAACGTCAGATTTTATAATAACCATACATTTAGGTGTTATGAATACAATTTATCAGTAGTGCTAAGATTGATTGGATTTAAATAGGATGATTTGAATTTTACTAGATTAAGTACTATATATACTCCGATATCCGATAGGGAATTTTCACTGTGCTAGAACGAACTAGAGTTTCAGATTAGTTTATTTGGAAACTTTGTTTCAAAGACATTTCACGTACCGGATGTAAACCTTATGTCTTAAGGAAATGATTATAACGTCAATATGAATTGTTGATTTTTTTTTCTCTCCTCTCGCTTCCTGGAGCCCTCTCGCATGAAGGTCGTCTGGCTCGCTAGTCTCTCTCTTTACAGGTCAACTAGGGACTCTGAAAAATCTTGCCCTCAGAGTCAGATGGGTGGCTGGGGCATGCAGTGAAGGCATACCATCTGCGCCTTCAATGTTGGATGCAGGTAAGTGACGTAAATGTCCCTTCAGGACAGAATGTGTGTCGGCGTGTTGTTAGATAGGCACGAATTTTTTTTTTATTATGGCAGACGGGAGCGGCAGGTTGTTTCGTGGAACCTCCCCACACTCTCCGCCAATAGCCTAGCCAGCTAGCGTGCCGCCCTGCAGTCAACGCTGTCCTTCGAGTGATCTGTCAGCTCATGCTGGCAGTCTGGAATTTACGTCCAAGCCAATCACTCAACATACTTCCATAACACAACAACCAAAAACAAAAAATATAATTTCCTCTTCCTGCCCACTGTGTAATCAAATTGCGCAGTCACTATCGATATTTCAGACATAATGGATGAATGCATTCTTGGAACAGACTTCATACCACATACAAAATAAATCTGGATGTCGGAGAGCGAATTCTCAAATATGGGAACATAGAAATTTCTATGATACTAGGAGAAGGAGCAGATTATTCTGCGAAAGTAAGGACGATGGTCTGTGAAAATATTACTCCTTCGCATTGCTCCGAGACACTAATATGGACAAACCTTACTGATGACATCGGGACCTGCCGATTCTATCTGGTGGAGCCTAACCCCATAAAAGTTACATCGAGCATCATTGTTGGCAAGACTTTAGTGAAGGCAGAAGGTGCAACATTAATTCCAGTCAGAGTGCTTAACACATCCGAAAATGAGGTACAACTAAAAGAAGGTGCTATAATTGGAAATTGTGAACCCGTTTACCAAATCGTCAATTTTAATAATGGTAGTAATGTCAAGAAGACCAAAACTATACCAGCTACTACTCAATAGGTTCAGAAACTTCTTTCGTTCAGTGCCTTAAGTGAACAACAATACAACGATGCCAAATAGGTGATCGATTGATTTTCGGAATTAGTTGCAATGAATGATGATGACTATGGTAAAACAAATCTTGTCCAGCATCGGATCGATACAGGATATTCCAGGCCCATTCGACAGACACCACGAAGATTGCCATTAGCGAAGCAACCAGAAGTTGTAGATATGATGAACTCCATGAAGAAACAAGGCATAATAGAGGAATCTACCGATTCTGTGTAGACTACCGCCAACTAAATAACGTAACGAGAAAAGATAGCTATCCATTACCAAGGATTGATGACACGTTGGATACCCTTTCCGGAGCGCACTGGTTTTCCACGCTGGATTTAAAGCGTGGTTACTGGCAAGTGGAAATACATCACGAGGACCGTGAGAAAACTGCTTTCTCAGTTGGCAGTGGCTTATGGCAATTCAAAGTAGTGCCATTTGGGTTATGTAATGGTTCAGCCACATTCGAACGACTAATGGAATATTTTCTACGTGGTTTAACCTGGAAAACATGTCTTGTCTAGTTGGATGACATAATAGTAATCGGAAGGACATTTGAGGAACATAAAAACAACTTACGGGACGTACATACTTCAAAGACTCAAAGATACAAAATTGAAGCTTAGTGCCAGTCAGTGTGCTCTATTCAAAAATGAAGTTAAATATTTAGGGCACATAGTTTCATCACAAGGAGTAAGAACCGTTCCAGAGAAGATAGAAGCCGTCAAAAATTGGCCAGTTCCAAAGGACAAACATCAATTACGGAGTTTTCTTGGTTTAGCTACTTACTACAGGCGATTCGTGAAAGGTTTTGCTGATATAGCAAGAAGCCTACATCAGCTTACAGAAAAGGGAAGGCCATTCATATGGTCAGATAAATGCGACGAAAGTTTTGAAAATTTGAAGCAACAGCTCTGTGAAGCTCCAGTGCTTCACTATCCAAAGCTGGGAAAAACATTTATATTAGACACGGATGCCAGCAATGAAGGTATTTTTGCAGTGCTTTCGCAGGAGGAGAATGGTCAAGAAGTTCCAGTAGCTTACTATAGCAAAGAACTTTCAAAATCAGAGAAAAATTATTGTGCTACAAGAAAAGATGTTATGGTCCTAGCGTACTGCAGGCAGCAGTATGTTACCCGACGGCTAGCAGCAGCACACAGCGTGGGCCACACGTCGAACGTGCGAGTGACGAGACTCGAGTGGACGACTCAAGTCTGACCAGGACAAGTGCCCGAAAAACGAAGAAGCATCCGAGGTGATGGTAACATCCAGATGGACTGACAGCCATTTTGCAAGAGGTCGAGCAAGCTGTAAAAATTGTGAAGTGGTAATAAGTTAACCAAAACTCAGGTTGAATAGTAATTCACCGAGTAAGGGAAAAATTATTTCAAATCTACGTGAATGTGAGAAGTTGAAGGTATGTATGAAACCTAAAATTGTTCGTATAAAATATTCTTGATGATTGCTACATCGTGCAGGCAAAATAATAATCTGGCGGGCCAAGATAGGAGCCCTAGCACAATCAAGCGGAGGACGGCGGCAGCGGCGAAGCTCCGCGCTAAAATACCACGACAACAAACAGGTGGATTTGGTTAAATTGGAGAATCCACGCAAAATCCAACAATCTCACAGCCATCCACGTAAGATAAGCCTGATCAGACTGGAAATGAATGGAATACCACTCGCGAGACTATAAGGAGGTATATGTATGTGGGAAATATGGAACTGGGCCGGTAAAAGAATAACCACAGTGCTTAATTCATACAGATTTATTCTTGGATTGTAGTTTTAAACAGTCGATGATTGCGAAAGTAAAATTTATAAGAAACTCGTATGCCAGAAAATGTACAGCCCGTGGTGTACTCCGTGACAGCCAAAATACAAGAGAGAGCTTGTCAAAGTGTTGCATCAGCCATCAGTCGTCGTCGGTGTTTTTTGTGTGTTGCCGTCCTGCATTCCACTGCACTTGCTGCACTTCAACTTGCTGTTGTGGCATCTACTGGCTGCTAGATGGGGTTGAGATATTTTGGTTCCCACATCCGGCCGTCCTGAGGATTTTGGCCGACCCCGGGCAACGTCTTCTAGTGTTCTAGATGATTCCCCAAGTTTCCTTCTATCTTCAAGTTATGCTATCTGGAAAACATTGGAAAATACTAAGAATAGTTAAGTATAAGGTAGTTCGCTCAAGCGATCTTCAAAGCAGGGTTATATGGTGCCTACTGGAAACCGTCGTCATCGTCTTTCATTAGCAGGGTGGTTGTCGTCGATTGGAATATCTTCGGTGTTGGGCAGGGACGTCCTTCCTTCTTAATAGTTAAATCGTCGTCTGGATATTGTACTGAGATATACTACTTGTCGTCTTCTTGTAAGGTCATCGTCATGGCAGCCTGCCGTCGAAACATCTCAATACAGGTCATCTCTTTGTCGTCGTCTTTTATCGCACTTCGTCGTCATTTATCGCACTTCGTCGTCTTTTATCGCACTTCGTCGTCTTTTATCGCACTTCGTCGTCTTTTACATGGCTGCGGTATTGTCCGTTTCGTCTTCTTCACAATCGTCTGTTGAACTAAATTCATCGTCGTTGCTTCGCCAGGGTTTCATGTTATCAGCACTGCTCGTCGTTAGTCTCGGGCCTTCATTCGAGCCAGCTTTTTCCACTTCATATCTACTATGTGCTAAGCTCTTCTTTATTCTGTAGGGTCTCAGAAACTTCGGATGGATTTTCATTGTAGGTCCGAATTGTGTACGTTTAATTGCTACGAGATCACCAATCCTATAATGAAATGGACATCGCCTCTTTTTATTGTATGATCTTCGGTTTTCATCCTGTATCTTCAATATGTTCAGCCTAGCTTTGGCTCTTTCTTCTTCCCTACTGTCACTATGCTCCATTGTAAGCTGGTCAGAAAGAATTTCAGCGATAGCGTGACTTTTACTATTATCCCTAAGCTTCGTTCCTATAAGTAACTCGAAAGGTGTCGTTTTAATGCTCCTCTGATACGTCGCGTTTAAAAACCGCTGTAAATCATTAGTGAATTTATACCATTTACTTGGGTCATCAATACTGAGTTTAGTGAGTGCTGATACAACTACTCGGTGGATTCGTTCCACCTGACCATTTCCTCGTGGCATGCCGGTAGTTATCAATAAGTGTCGGATACCTTCTTTTTCACAATAATCTTTAAATTTGCCTGCTGTAAAAGCAGTACCCCTATCCGAGACAATCCTTTCCGGGCTGCCAAAAAGAGACTTCTGAAATTCTAATTTGCCTATTACCTCAGCTGCATTCGTAGTTTTGACGGGATATAGCCACGTGAACTTTGTAAAAGCATCAACCACGGTGAAAATGTACTTATAACCTTTAGATGTGCTTGACAATGGGCCCAAATGGTCGATATGATAGGTTCCCAAAGGGTAAATTTCTTTCACAATAGGTTCGAGAAATCCTTCCTGTTTGCCTAACTTCCTGTCAGCTAAAATGCACGGTATACAGTTTTGCCGACATCGCTCAATTAACTTCCGGAGATTTGGAATGGAGAATTTTCGCTTAATAATTTCCTCTGTTTTTTTGATTCCAAAGTGGCCTTCGTTATGGACGCTCTTGATTATATCCATCTGCATTGCCTTAGGGACACATAAGAGTTTATTTCCATCTTTATCGAGCTCATACAGAATTCCCTTGTCTAAGAAGAAATTTTCATAACTGTCTTGGTTATCTAGTATCGTTTTGATCATGTTTATTCTTTCATCGGCTGATTGCGCTACCTCCGTTCTCAAAATTACTTCGCTCTTTACGGACATGACCACAGCATTGCGGCTCAATGCATCCGCGTGTTTCATTCTAGTTCCAGCTCGATGCTCTACTTTATAGTCGTAGTCTTGCAGAACGAGTGCCCAACCTGCAATCCTGGGTGCTATTTCTTTTTTTTCCATCGTCATTTTAAATGCGGAACAATCTGTCACGATCTTAAACTTTATTCCAAGCAAGTAGACTCTAAATTTCTTTAGTGCAGATATGATCGCTAACACCTCTAACTCGTAGCTGCTGTATCTTTGTTCCGTGTTCGATGTCTTTCTGCTATAATAGTATATAGGGTGAAACTTACCATCCTCATTTTCCTTCTGCAATAGCACAGCGCCATACCCGAACTTGTATGCATCGGTATGCAGCTCAGTTTCTGCCTCCGGATCGAAGATTCTCAACACTGGGCTAGTAGATAAAATTCTTTTCAGTTCTTGGAAAGCTAACCGCTGCTCTTTTCCAAAAGTAAACTCGTTGTCCTTTTTTAGTAGTTCTGTCAGGGGTCTCGCAATGTTCGCGTAATTTGGAATAAATTTCCTAAAGTATCCAGTGAGGCCTAAGAAGCTCTGAATATTCTTCACCGATCTAGGCTCTATGAACTTCATTACAGCCTTTGTTTTAAGCTCCGATGGTTCAATAAATCCTGATGAGATTTTATACCCGAGGTACTCAATGCTTCTGCACAAGAACTGACACTTTTTCCAGTTTATTCGCAGGCCAAAATTTTGAGCGATAGATAGGACTTCCTTAACACGGGCTATATTCTCTTCTTCATTTGCTGCCAAAATTATTATATCGTCCATGTAGATAAGCACAGATCCTTTTTGTAGCAGAGGTCTAAAAGTGTTGTTGACAAATTTCTGGAATACAGTTGGCGATGTGCAGATTCCGAACGGCATCCTCGTAAATTCATACTGTCCCGAGGGCGTTACAAAAGAAGTATATTTTCTTGAATTTTCTTTTACTTCTACGTGGAAAAATCCGTTCTCCAAGTCTAGCGTTGTGAAAACCTTCGCCTTAAGTAGCCTGTCTACTTGATCCTCTATCAAGGGCAATGGATAACGATCACGTACTACTTCCTTATTGAGTCTTCTGTAGTCTACGCACAACCTTTTGCTACCATCTTTCTTATTTGCAAGGACAATGGGACTGGCATACTCTGAAGAGCTAGGCCTAACGATCCCGTCCTGAATCCATTGCTTGATCTGTTCCTTTACAATGTTACTCTCTAAGGGTGATAATCTCCTAGGGCGCTGATATATCGGTATCTCTGACTTCAAAATAATTTTCATTCGCGTGTCAGGAATCCTTTTCTGTATTGGTTTATATTCTCCAATCATGCTCTCAACAATCCTTTGATATTTCCTATTTCCTATATTCACCCTTAACTGATCGTTGTCAATGATGTCGTAACATTGTAATGCCCCGTCTTTCAGCCTTCTGATTGTTATATCGCAATTACTAAATGTGATCTCTGTGTCATCTAAAATGTCTCTTCCTACAATGACCTCGTGGTGCATGAACGGATTATCGATGACGTGAATAATTGCATCGAATCTCTCGTCGTCTATTTCTATTTGTGAATTAAAACTCCCTAAAGTTACTACTGATTCTCTAGACAGACCTCGGACCATAATCGAGTTATTTTTTAAGCAGGTAGATCTCATAATTCTGTCGAAAGCATCTTTTCTCAAAATTGTAATATCGCTTCCAGTATCAATGAGCGCAAGCACGTCCTTGCCTCCTATGCGAACCCTTTTTAGTGCTCCTACCCCCCGATTAACATTTGAGCAGGTTATTCTCTTGTTTGGGCAATTATCCGCTTTATGGCCAAACTCGCTGCAATGAAAACACTTAATCCCTTTTACTTTATCCTTGCATGCCGAACTTTTATGACCAAACTCATTACAATGAAAGCACTTTACCCTACAGTTAAAACATCTTAATTGCTTCCCCTGGCTGTTCTCGGGTCTTTTTTCTGAAGAAGTTGTTTTGTATTGCACGTATGCTCTCAATTTTTCTTTGAAATCTTTTACAGTCTTTGCCCCGTATAACATGATCTTATTTTGAGACGTATCCGATATGCCATCGATCACATAAGGAAATATTGCTTCACTTTCAAGTCTACCCTTTGCCGCAATTTCTCTCATCTTAAGAAAATAATCAAAGACTGTTTCATGTTTCCCCTGCC
Source organism: Dioctria linearis (assembly GCA_963930735.1). Lineage (NCBI taxonomy): Eukaryota > Metazoa > Arthropoda > Insecta > Diptera > Asilidae > Dioctria > Dioctria linearis. Next base: position 184,916,627 of record OZ005741.1, on the reverse strand, counting down.
TTTGACGGGCCAATTCGCGATGAACATCAACACTGAGTATACTTTCAGAAAATTCATCTTCAAGAAAACTTTTAAGTTCATTCCACGAGCTAATTGTCGGTTTCGATCTCAGGGCAATTCTAGCTGACCCGCTTATAAATCGTCGCGCGTAAATGAATTTTTCTAATTCTGTCCATTTCATTAACACTGATATGCTTTCAACGTCCTCAAGCCATTTATTTACGTCGTAGTGATCACTACCGTTGAATTCCGTTAACACATTCGCGATGTCTGCTTGGGAGAAACGATCAATACCCGTGTAGTTCATTGAGTTGCTAGCCGACTGTTGGTTTAGCATTCTTTCGCGGTCCAACAAAGTTCTTTCCCATCTAAAGAGATTTTCTTCCCTTTCCCTGATTTCGACGTTCGCGCGCTCTTCACCAAAAGTTGTACTATTTTTCCTATTGCCTTTCCCCATACTTGCGATTAGTATATCCCACTTCAACTTATTATGCATTAATTTATAGTAACGCAAAATAGTTTATATTAAATTCAATTTGCAAACAATGTAATATAGTTTATATTCAATTTGGTGTATCAAATGCCAGTGAAAGTTATTAGTTAGAATTCAGCAATAAATATTTTTTTGTGACGATTACGATTTAGGTAGTTAACAGCAGTACGTACCTGTGCGCACAAATTTTCGTATTACAAACAATGATTGATATACCTGAGGTCCTTTGCTTATCCCTCGGCGAGTTAACTTGAAGAATTGGAAGGTTATATTGGCGAACGGTTGTTTTACTGCTATTCTAGTTTTTTACCTTAGATTTTGAACTGTTTTTGTTTTCAACCTTTATTTATTTCCTTGTCTGGCTAAAATATAATAAAAAATCGTTAATACGGCATTCCCTTTGTGTGGCGTTTCAATTGGCAAGGATGCTTAACTTGTGGGTATTCTTTTACGTGCAATCGGGGCAATTTCAGCTTGCGGCTCTGCTTGCGACAATGACTCCTCGTTGATTTTTCCAATTTAAGCTTTATTTCCCGTCCTATGAACAGGCAATTCCTCGTCGTCGATGAAATTTTACCTCCTTGTGCGAATTTCGTCGTGCTTCTCTCACTTTCTGGCAACTTTTGTATTTTTCGAAACTATACTGTATCCTTCTGAATCGTCGTAATCTTTTGAATGTGTAAATATCACTGAATTAGTTATTTTCACTACCGACAGCACAATTCCATCCCGGTTGAGCCCCCAGTTTTGTGGGAAATATGGAACTGGGCCGGTAAAAGAATAACCACAGTGCTTAATTCATACAGATTTATTCTTGGATTGTAGTTTTAAACAGTCGATGATTGCGAAAGTAAAATTTATAAGAAACTCGTATGCCAGAAAATGTAGAGCCCGTGGTGTACTCCGTGACAGCCAAAATACAAGAGAGAGCTTGTCAAAGTGTTGCATCAGCCATCAGTCGTCGTCGGTGTTTTTTTGTGTGTTGCCGTCCTGCATTCCACTGCACTTGCTGCACTTCAACTTGCTGTTGTGGCATCTACTGGCTGCTAGATGGGGTTGAGATATTTTGGTTCCCACATGTATTTTAAGAAATTTTGAAACAAAAAGAGTATGAATTAATGTGCGGGATTTGAAATTCCATTACTCTGGAGCTACGGTTAAGTAACTAAAGGTGAGGCCAATGCCCATGTGCGTATAAACACACTATAAAAATGCGCATTAAAGGCTGTTAAAAAAAAGAGGCTTATGCAAAGGATTTTGGCGCGGTTTTATACCAGCAGCAGCATAGTGAGCGTTAATAATATAAAGCAAGGAAGATAACTTGCGTTAAAATTTATTCTTAGTCAAGACAATATATAAAAAAATTAATTACTTTTATCAAAAATTATAAATATATAGGGTTGCCACTAAGGTAAATTTCACTACTGAACATGAACAACGGTGACATCTAGGATAAATGTAGACAGGAGTGTAACCATATGTTAGGAATTAGGACAAATGTATTTCTTAAGATTGTGACAATAATCTCTTATTTCCTTCCATTCTGAATTATAGCGAGTAAGTTTAGATATTTTATCACTTTTAATTAAATGAACCTGTAGGTACGTGCAATTAAATAGCATAGACTCTAAAGTAAATGAACCTATAACATGAAATGAAGACAGACGACAGGTTGAAGACCACGGGGTCGTAAAACGAATTTCGATTTTGCAGCAGAAGATTGAGTGTTGAACCAACGAGTTTAGTCCCGCCACTTACAACTAAATTAGTAATCTAACAGCGTAAACACTAATAAGCGGCATAGTGGTGTATGTTAAATAACATAAAGGAAATTTTTGTTCCATACAGATTGTCTAAACATAATTCCATAATCCAAGGAGCTCCTTCGAGCGACATGATAACGTGGACGTAAAGTAGTAAGTTATTTAAAGAAATTTTATTTCAACATATTTCCTATAATTCTATATGTATACACCGAACTTTACTTACTATATATATATATATATATATATATATATATATATATATAATTACATTTAAGAATATATACACAAATTCACTTATATGATTTAAATTATTGAATTGAAGTGGGGAGGTGCTCCCTCAAGAATTAGATGACACAAGGTACGGCATCTCGTGCTCGCTTCTGATCTTTTAGTTAATGAATTCTAGGGTACTAACCTCAGTTGAACTCGTCCTTTTTCTAACATCGTGTGTTTTTCCACTATGTAAGTAGTCAGTTACTCCCGATTAAAGTGTTTATTTAAATTTGAATTCGAGCCTCATCCAAAGACAAGTAACGAAGAGGTTTGTACGAGTGGCCCATGTAGAAACAGGTCAACTCTTAGGATAAGGAAGTAAGATAGCAGAGAAGGAATTTTTTGTGTGTTAAGTATAGAGCGTTGGAAAATGTAGCCCAATACGTGGTGGAATGATTTTTAAGTCAGGAGATAGGTTAGATAACGCTAAGTGTGTTCAGTTCGCAATTAAGAATATTCTTCCAGTATTACGTTCAAAATATACTAGGGTCATAATATAATCAAGCGAGGACATATATGTATGTATGTGGATGAGTTAAGCAAACATTAAAACGTTTATAATGAGACGCTAGGAACTTTTAATTCTTCTTTCACTTTCCTGGAGCCCTCTCACATGAAGGTCGTCTACGTCCACTACGCTCTCTCTTTTCAGGTCTACAAGGGACTCTGAAAATATCTGCCCTCAGAGTCAGTTGGGTGGTTGGGGCATGCAGGAAGACAGACCATCTGCGCCTTCAATGTGGATGTAGGTAAGTGACCGTAAAGGTCCCTTCAGGACTGAATGTGTGCCGGCGTTTTTGGTTTAAGGCACGAGATTTTTTTTTGTATATGGCATGCGGCAGCGGCAGGTTTTTTTCGTGGAACCTCCCCACACTCTCCGCCAATAGCCTAGGCGAGCTAGCGTGCTGCCCTGCAGTCAACGCTGTCCGCCGAATGATCTGTCAACACATGCCGGCATTCGGGACTTAACGTCCAGTAGTCATTCACTCAACATAGTTCCATAACAAAGAGCTACTTGCCATTGTAAGTTCAGCAAAACATTTTCATAAATATCTCTACGGACAGAAATTCATCCTGCGAACCGGCCATGCAGCGCTTAAATGGCTTCTGCAGTTTAAGAACGCAGAGGGACAGTGGCGAGATGGATAGAGCGACTCCACGCTTATGATTTTGAAATCCAACACCGAAGAGGTCGTATCCATGGATATGCAGACGCCCTTTCACGACGTCCATGCAAACTTAAATGCAAACATTGCGCCCGGGTGGAAGAAAAAGAAACAACAGCAACTATACTATTGGTAACCGTGGAACCAGCTACAGGTAGGGACAACGAGGACCTGAGAGCAGCACAACGAGAAGATCCGGACATATCACCTATTCTCGCTTGGAAAGAAGACATGGAAAAACCAGATTGGAAGGATATTTCGGAACGGAGCGAGAAGCTGAAAAGTTACTGGACTCAATGGAACTCTCTTCATGTTGAATGTGGTATATTAAAGCACAAATGGGAAGCACTTAACAGCAAATCATTCCGAATGCAGATAGTCGTGCCAGCATCAATCGTCAAAGATGTTTTAGAAGAAATTCACGGTGGAAGCTCTGGAGGACATTTGGTAGTGAACAAAATAATTTCCAAAATACGGGTAAGGTGTTATTGGACATATGCGAGAAGATGTGGAGGAGTGGTGCCGCAGATGCACTGTCTGTGGTGCTTGCAAAGGGCCGCAACACAGGAGCAGAGAAGAAATGCATAAGTATAATGTCGGAGCCCCCTTTGAAAGGATAGCTGTAGATATCGCTGGACCTTTTCCAGAAACGGATGGCGATAACCGTTATATATTAGTTACCATTGCCTATTTCAGTAAATGGCCTGAAGCGTATGCAATCCCTAATCAAGAGGCAACCACAGTTGCGGAACAAATAATAACGAATTGGGTCAGTAGATTTGGTGTGGCTCACGAACTTCATTCGGACCAAGGACGGAACTTCGAATCGCGGACTTTCCAGATGTATAAAATGTTGGGAATAAGAAAAACCAGAACAACTCCTCTACACCCACAATCTGATGGCATGGTAGAGCGCTTCAACAGAACATTGATCGAGCATCTAAATAGAGTAGTTGACTATCATCAACGCGATTGGGATCGACATATTCCTAATGGCTTATAGATCAGCCGTTCATAGTACTACCAGACAAACTCCAGCTAAAGTCGTATTCGGAAGAGAGATGCGTTTACCTAGCGACCTCAAAGTCGGTAGCCCCAGAGGTGAACAAAAGTTACCAGAAGACTACGTATCTGAGCTCAAACAACAATTAGCTTATGTACACGAGGCCACGAGGACTAAATTAGCAGCAAATACTGATCGGATGAAGACCCGCTATGACTTACGTGCTAATTCCGCAGGATTTAACGAAGGTGATCTTGTTTGGCTGTACAACCCGAAACGACATAAGGGACGTTTTTCAAAACTACAACAACAGTGGGAGGGACCGTATTCACTAGTAACTAGAATTAATGACGTGGTATACAGGATTCAGCGTGGCACAAGAGGCAAGCGTAAAATTGTCCATTTGGACCGCTTATGTCAATACTACGAGCACCAGGACCTGTTGATCGGGACGAACAATTTTAAGAAGCGGGCAGTGTTACGTGCAATAGGAAAAGACAACTGGTGACCTCTACTGGCAATGGAGATGGAATCTTCGGGAAGGTTCAGGAATAGAACGAATAGAATAGTCGAGAAGATTCTGGAATAGAACACTCCAGAATAATCTGGAGAGTTTCTAGGGTATAAATATAACAGTTGTCACCGACAAGAAAACAAGAAAAGAGTCTTGTCTTAGACGTTGCAGTGTTAACAAGCGAAAGTAATAAACGGGCGAAAGTGTTGTAATTGGATTCCGATAATTGAAAGTACAGTATTAGCAATAATTAAAGTTGAGTTGATTAATTGAAGGTTTATGAATTTTATATGATTAGAGGGAAATAAAGAACTTGTAGATATTGAGTGTATGGGGTTATACGACCTGTTAAATTGTTATTCTCTAACGCACTCCGTGCTCCTAGGAAGAGAGCGCGCGTAGGGGTTTTATGAATAAAATAAAAACCACGTCTAATATTTCGCACTTAATCTCGTTTTATTGAACAATTTCTTTCTTTATTTTTTTATTTTCGACACTTCTTTAGTATTTAAATTCAAAATTTGTTATATGTATTCACTTAATTTTTCTGTTACTGCACTTCTTTCTTTATTTAAAAAAAAACTCCCGATTCGGAAAACTGTACAACTCACGTCGAATTTTTAAAAATGACCTCCCGAGGTTTGGGCAAATTGCACCCAGGTACACATGATCGCTTCAAAACCTCTTTTTTCTTTTTATTGTTTTCTCACGACGTTGAAAAAACGTACGTGAGCAAATGCAAAAGTATTTTGACGCGAGCTATATGCATCAATGCAAAACTGTAATCCGATATGAAATATTAATTTTAAGAGGGCGCGAATAATTTTGATAATTGTATGTATGTATGTACATACAATTAGATTGGATTAAGTAGGTAATGTACGTATGTACAGCGTACATATGGAGAAAACTAAGAAGACACTGTATGAAAGTAAGTGTACATATCGTGTGAGTGGAATGTGTGTCTGATAACAAAATGCAATTTATGCATTTCAAAATGCATTTCAAATTTTGAATGAGATTTAAAAATGAAATAATTTTTTCATTTTCAGGGTCAATTAATGGTACATCAATATATCGTATTGGACGATATATTGATGTATCGGTATTATGGTTGTGATTCGGGGCTTGGGCACCTGAGTCACAACATCCCTCCCCCTGGGGGAAAAGAAAGTTTTATTCTTTGCAGAAGAAAACTTTCTTTCTCAACAATGACGGAGTTTCTTTCACAAAATTGTAAGCTCCTATTTGTATAGGCAAATTAGATATGTTTGCCTATTTACATATAATTATAAGAGGAGAAGTTACATACATTTTTTATTTTTTTATTTATTCTCATCTACTGATGTTATTTTAATATTTATATTTTCTTTATGCAAAAAAAATGTAGATTGCCATATAACTTTTTTATATACTATTTATTTATATATATATATATATATATATACTATTTATAAAATAAAAAACAAGTAAAAAAGCTAGAATTGGTCTAAGACCAATTCTTATGATACCCTAGATGAATGCCCGTATTAAATTTCGTATGGTCACGGATCTATTCAAATTTGATTTTGAAGTTGTTTTTTGCATATATTTCTAGATCGGCTTGTCGCACAGAAAAAATGATTATAACCAATTTTATAGGATTTCGTATTCTGCGGAAGTTTTTAGTACAATAAAACTGTCTTGGACTGATCGTTTTCAAAGTATACGTAAAAAACCTAAATTTTTATAAGGCAACACCAAGAAGGAGTTGCCGGATTTAGTCCACTTTTGACATTTTATTATTTAATGTAGTAAAAACATCATGTACGAAATTTCAGCTCTCTACGTCGACGCGTTCTCAGGCAGTGTCCAAATATATAGCGGAAAACGAAATTTTTATATGGCAACCCCACGAAGGAGTTGCCCGATTTGTCTCATTTTCGAACCTAATTTTACGTTTTTTTTTAAAGTCCGTGTAGAAAATTTCAGCTCTCTAAGTATACGCGTTCTCGAGTTATCGTGCGCACGGACGTACGGACGGACGGACATGCAAAAATCAAAATAACTTTTAATATTATGAATGGGTGGGGGGGTAATAAAGATAGGGAGGGGGGTAATAACGACAGGGAGGGGGGGGGGGGGTAATGAAATTTTCATCAGAAATCCTCTACGGGCTCTGGTTTTTGAGATATTAGCGTATTAATAATTCAAGTTATTTTTTTCTCATGGAAATGGATTCTTGGCGGTGTGGGGTGGGAGGGGGAACAAAATTTTCATCTGAAATCCTCTACGGACGTTGGTTTTCCCGAATGCGAGAAACAAAACGACTCTAGGATTATGTTTCTCTTAGAGGAAAAGAAATGGTTGGAATATAAGAATTATAACCATAAGAATCCAGTCCCGTTTTGTGTGTATGCTGTTCTTGAATCAATATTGAAGCCGATTCAGGGAAACGATCAAAATACACAGCGAATCCAGGAACATGAAGTTCACAGCATAGGATTCTATAAACACTGCAAACATGATGCTAAGCTCTCATATTACAGAGCATATCGAGGCAAGGACTGTCAGCAATGGTTTGCATTAGAATTGCAAAAAATTGTCTCCATAGCTGTACAGGAAAAGCTGCATATCAGACCAATGCAACCTCTGACTAAAGAGGAACGGCGTTCACATATGGAAAATACTTGCTGCCATATATGTGAAAAAATGTTTGCAACCGATGAGGAACGATTCCGAGACCATTGCCACTTAACAGGTAAATACTGAGAATCATAATTCAATTCATTTTTTCATAAATTCTTTTAACAGAAAAATACCGAGGGCCAGCGCACAATACATGCAATCTGATGTACCAAGATTGCTCCATAGTTCCAGTCATTTTTCACAATTTATCTGGATATGATGCTCACTTCATTATTAAGGATATAGCTACATCTATTCCTGGGAAAGTGGATCTCCTACCAATAAATAAAGAAAGATATATCTCGTTCACCAACCACGTTGAAGGCAGTCATATTAAATTCAGATTCATCGATTCCTTCCGTTTTATGGCAGAATCATTAGATAAGCTATCATCATGATGACTTTAAACTACTTACGCCCAAAGGTGTCTTCCCATACGACTTCGTTGACGATTGGGCAAGATTGGATTTCCAACACTTACTGGCACAGGAGCAATTCTATAATAAAATGACTGACAGTGATATATCTGCTGAGGACTACAGCCGCGCAGAAAAGGTGTGGAGGACATTTGAAATACAGACACTTGGCGAATATTCCGATCTATACCTGAAAACTGATGTCCTTCTATTGGCCGATGTCTTCGAGAACTTTCGAGATGTCTGTATGAAGACGTACAATTTAGATCCTGCACATTATTACACCATGCCAGGTCTAACATGGGATGCAATGTTAAAATATACCAAAGTGAAACTGGAGCTGATAACTGATGTAGACATACTGCTATTCGTAGAGAGAGGTATTCGAGGAGGTATAAGCCAATGTTCCAATAGATACAGTAAAGCCAACAATAAATATATTCCGGATTTTAACCCAGATGAAAAACAAAAATACTTGATATATTATGATGTTAACAACCTTTATGGATGCGCCATGTCACAACATTTACCTACCGGAGGATTCAGATGGGATGATAGTCTCGATATTGATGTTTTCCAAATTCCTGATGATTCACCAACTGGATACATACTCGAAGTTGATTTAGACTATCCACCACATCTGCATGATAAGCATAAAGACTAACCGTTTTGCTCTGAACATACAGCACCACCAGGTTCAAAATTAGAAAAACTTTTAAAAACATTACACCATAAAGAAAAATATATTATACACTATCGAAATTTGAAGCAATGCTTATCACAAGGCCTCATCCTAAAAAAAGTACACCGGATCCTGCAATTCAACCAGTCAGCTTGGCTTAAACCATACATTGACTTGAAAACCTCCAAACGGAAACAGGCTAACAGCGATCATGAAAAAGACAGCTATAAAAAGATGAATAATGCTGCGTTTGGTAAAACCATGGAAAATGTACGCAAGTATAGTGACATCAAGTTTTGCGTAAAGTGGTAAGGCCGCCATGGTGCCAAAGCTCTGATTGCAGCTCCCAACTTCCACAGTACGAAAATATTTGATGAGAACATAATTGCTGTGGAATTAAGCAGACTGAAAATGTTGTTTAATAAACCACTCTATATTGGAATGGCAGTCTTGGAAATTTCAAAAACATGCCTCTACGACTTCCATTACAGTTTTATGCAGCGCGAGTTTGGTGATAAATGTAAAGTCATGTATACCGATACAGACTCCCTAATATATGAAATTGAAGAGAGAAACATATATGACTTTATGGCTGAAAATATTGATAAATTCGATACAAGTGATTACCCTGTAAATAATCAGTTCAATATACCACTTATGAATAAAAAGATTCCTGGTCTTATGAAGGATGAGCTGAACGGGAAAATCATGTGTGAATTTGCAGGCCTCCGCTCGAAAATGTATAGCCTACGCATAAATGATGGCAAAACTGTAAAAAAAGCCAAGGGAATAAAGACAAATGTTGTTCAGAGGCATATAAAGTTCCAAGACTACGTTGAATGCCTGAACAACAAGCAGCTTTTAACTGCAAATCAGAGCTGCATACGATCGCATAACCACAATGTCTACACCATCAACCAAAAGAAGATAGCTTTAAGTCCACATGATAACAAGCGGTATATTTTGAGTGGTACAACGGATACTCTACCATGGGGGCATTACTCAATTCCACCAGAGCAACAAGGAACAAGTGCAGAAAGTTCAGTTCCACTAGAACAATCACAGAAAGTATAGAAATCTAAGCTATTGTAAATAAAAACATGTATTATAGTTTTAGTTTCATTTATTTAAGTAATTTGTTTTAATAGCATTATAGCTACATGTATAAAGTATTTAATTATAATTCTAAATTTATTTTTAAATTGTATTATAGTTGTTCAGTCCACTTATCCTATATATGGTTCACCTCTATTATTTTCCTAGGAAACTTCTGCTGCATATCCAACTCACCAATGAGTACCCTAAAAAAGAAAAAAAGGATACAAAGAACCACAAAGTATTCAGTTTTTCTACAAACTACTTATCTAAAAGGGAAATTTTATCATCACACGAAATCACGTTAATTTCCGCTGAAGATTTGATACGCTGCGGTATGAAGGATTTTAAGCCATCAGATATCTTCTTCCACGACTCATATCATCTGAAAACAAACAAACAAATTCATTAATAATACTAGAAGAAACAAAAAAAAAAAACAATATTAATTACAGCAACTTACCTCTGTGCCAATTTCGCAATGTCATATAATGACATTTCTTCAGTCAGCCGATTTCGCTCTCGCCGCAGTCAGAATACGAGCAAATGCAATAAACGTCGCTAGGGCAACACCGAGAGGCGAGAGCTAATATCTGAATGCGGCGGCTATAAAAGACCGACGAGTTGCAATAGATGGCACCATTCTTTTATCAGAGTTCATCTGATTCAGAGTCTAATCTGAAAAATAAGAATCGTGTTCCTATCCTCCATACAGAAGTATAATTCTGTTCAGACTTTAATCTGAAAATATATTCCTATCCTCCATACAGAAGTATAATTCTGTTCAGAGTTTAATCTGAAAATATATTTCCATCCTTACTACAGAAGTATAATTCTGTTCAGAGTTTAATCTGAAATTCCCATATTTATTACAGAAGTATAATTCTGAATTAATAAATAATTAAAATTAAAATTAATAAATAATCTGAATTAATTTTTCATATTTATTACAGAAGTATAATTCTGGTCAGAGTTTAATCTGAAATCATTTTTCATATTGATTACAGAAGTATAATTCTGTTCAGAGTCTAATCTGAAAATTTCGTCTCATTCTGTTTTGAACCACACGTTGCAGCACGCTGCTGCACCCCCCTTTTTTCTGCTTATTCAGCTTTTCTGTCTGACAGGGCCGCTGCCATCAAACAGATTCATAGAAAATTCCTGTGTGCGTCATTTTTACTGCCTTAGAGCCCACACGTATTAGCAGCATTATTATTCTAGTAGTGTTAGAAGGTGAGAAAACTAATTCCGATCTTCTTCTTCTTCTTTTCAGAATTAAAGAGACGGACAACGTTTTTTGGACCATTTTTTTTCTTTTTATTATTGAATTTTTATATATATACATACTGAATTGTTAAATTGAATTCTAGTTTTAAGCTCTTTTGAATTTTTGTGTGAATTTGTGATATTAGGTTAAGTATATGAATTATGAAAAAATAAAATTTTATATTTGAAACACGCTGAGTTATCTATTCAAAAACCGGCACTCCCTCCCACGTTCGATACTAGCTCTCACAATAGTTATAGTTGTTAAAGAAATTATAAAACATTTTTTTAATAAATCCAAGAATTATGTTTTGATGAAAATCCGATCCATTCAACGTAAGCTTTATCTCCACTCTTCTTTAAGATTTTCTCTACGAGATATAGATTTGGGTGTTTAACTTTCAGCAGCTCCAATTCATAAAAGCCTCCTGTGATTGGATTTCCTTGATAATCTTCCAGCCGATATGTGATGGGGTTTGTGTTTTGAACTTTAATAATTTTAAAAATCTCAGCTGTCCAGTTTGGTGTATAGCCTTTCTCAAATATATGCTTGTATTTGCTGATGCGTACAAAATCTCCAACTTTATACTTTGCAGGAACAACAATCTTTATATGACTGTGTACAGTTGAAAGCAGTTGTTTCGCATTGGAGGCGCTGATATCATGTAGTCTCATTTTCGTAGTTCGATGTATTCTTGGATTGTATTCAGTGAGCAGTTTCTTTACCATACCAATCCACTGATAAGTTCCATTAAAGCTGAATTTCTTCCACATCATATCCTTCAGAGTTCGGTTAAATCGTTCCACTATTGATGCTTTGAGGAAACTGTACGTAGAGTAATGATTAATTGCATGCTTCATCATCAGATTTTTAAAGAGGCTGTTGTAGAATTCCTTTCCATCATCAGTCTGCAGGTTTTTAGGTACTCGTCCCTCGCTTTATATAGACTGCATGGCATCTCTTACTTCTACACCAGTTTTTCAACATACTACCATAACAAAAATGGCGCCCAACATGGGGCCACCTCAGTCAACTTCGGTGTTCAATGTGGGGACTGAGACTACTTGAAATATGGACATTTGGCTTGTAGCTAAATCGTCTGACTCGCTAGTCTCATATCTAGTGGAGAATACATGTGGACCTGAGGTTTGACTGTTTTGTTAGTAGAAAATTTTTGAAAGTAAAGTAAAGTTTGTTTGGTATTTTGAATTTTTAGTAACGATTAAAGTAATGTAAAGTTTTGAAGTTTTTGAAAGCTGAAGTTCGGCTTTAGGTCTGACTTTGGTCAAGCCTCAAGACTGAACAATTTGTTGATTTTTTGAATTTTTGAAAGTTTTTGAATTTTGTTTGAATTATCTTTCTCCCATGGAAATGGTAGGTGGTCCCACACATATTTTTTTGTTTGAGCTCTCGCGGAAACATGTTCTGTTGGCCAACTGGCTGGACAGAGTTATGAGTCTGTGAGACGACTGTTTGGCTTCCAGCTAATTAGTTGACCAGATTCATGACTCTGCCCAGCTAGTGAACTAGCTGGACATGATGATCAGGTGAGGAGCAGAGAAAGAGTTGTCAGAGGATGATAGTGATACTGGAGACCTTCAGTAATCAGAAGTTGGCATACTGCTAACTGCCTGGCTGAAGAATCTCTAGTAGCATCCTCAGTCTTTGACATCTCCGACTTTACTCTTCCCAGATTTCTGTGGGAACTTCAAACATTTTTCATGCACACATTCACGTCGCTTGCTTATATCTATATTTCTGACCTGAAAAGGGAGGGGGCGACCTGGAGGCTTTTATGTGTAGAGTAGCTCCTGGATGTGGGGGAGAAATAGTATGATTTTTTTTTCATTTGATTTTTTTGGAACGTCCAAATCGAAAGAATTGGTATGATTTTGAATTGCTGATTTTTTAAATTGAATTTCGCTATTGGAATCGTTTTGATACTGTAGATTGTAGTGTAATTTTGCTTCGAACAATTTTAGTAATACGTCTCTTGTTATTGAGCTTGAAGTTAAGCGTCGTCCCTTATTATGGCTTCGACGATTTAGGGTGAATATAGTATGTCCATCGGGAAATTTCGCCTATATTGCAATTTCGCCGATCTCGATTAATTTTTTTGAACGCTTAACTTACTAACAGTAAGATAATTTTTTTACCTTTTGTGCATTTCCTCTGAAGTGATCGATCCTTGAGTGATCGTCATGGAGTAGACAGTGTTAATTATTGCTCCCACATTAGACGGATTTCTCTGCTCAGTTTCTTGTTACTAATTAATAAAAGTGTGTCTGGTAGTGCATCAAATCCTAACTGACGCCGGATATTGTTGGATTAAATCAATTGTGACATCTTTCTTGAGTTTAATCAATTTTTTATTCTGATTTTTGATCGAACAAAGTAAAGTGAAGTTAACTGGATCGCATACCAGTACATTGAAATGGGTCCACCTACAACACAGCGGACTACAAGGGCTACACATACATCTGGCTCTACTTCCACATCTGGCTCTACCTCTACATCAACAGCAGATATAACAATGGAATTGTCTGCCTTCGCATCACAATTTGAATGTCAGCTGTCTTCTCTATCAAATAAATTTCATGAACAGATCTCCAATGTTATTGCGAGTTTTAAAAGCTCACTGGGTGACTTGGAACGAAAGCTCACGGAAATTATTAATCTCAAATTTAATGAGCTAAGTGCCCGAATTGATATTCTGGAATCGCAGACAAACCTTACTCTAGGCAAACTCGATATGCTGGAGCGCAGTCAGAAAGCTTGTGATGTTGTCATCACTGGGATTCCGCAATTGGAGAATGAGAATTTGCATGATATTTATTCAATGCTGATTACATCTATCAGTATGCATTCTTCTTTTAATCATCCCAGAATCTTCAGGGTGAGGCCAAGAAACAAAAACTCAAAGGAATCGGCAATAGTAATTAAGTTCGACACTCCAAGGGACAAAAATTGTTTTCTGACTGCAACTCGTAAAACATTATCATCGCGTAAGCTGAACACAATCAAAACTCTTACTCTTACTGATGTTGGCATAAGTCAAAGCAAACCAACTGCAATTTATATCAATGAAAGCCTATCGACTCGCAATTATGCAATTCTGCGCAAAGCACTGAGTTTAAAGAAGGAGAAAAAGCTGCTGTCTGTATTTACAAATGCTGGATACGTTTATGTGCGCCGTAGTGGTGTGGATCAATCCGAAAAAATTACATCTGGTGATGCACTGTATTAGTCTACTGTGGCGGCAATGGTAAACCATGAACAAATTACATACATATTACTAACATGATTACTGAATTATTTGCATGTTTATGTATAGGCTTAGAACTTATTAGTATTACCATGAACTTTGATAATGAAATATTACTTCCCTTGCATCCAAAAACATATTTCTTAATAATGAATTTTCATAGTCTGATAATTGATTTAGTTTTAACTATTAGTAGAAATATAGATTTTGAATTGCTTTTGTATTTTATAATTAATTGTACTTTGTTATTGATATGTCCTAAGTTGTTATCATTTCAATTCTGCGTTTATGATATTTCACTGATTTTGTATGCAAGCACCAAATTAGATTGTGCCGATCTGCCTGACTTAACATACCTTTTGATCATATCGTATGTCTGATGGTAGTGGCTTGGATGGAGCTGGCGCTGGTAGAATTTTGGCTAACATCTTTAACTCACAAACCGCAGGTCTGAAAGTTTATCACATGAATGCAAGAAGCTTGTTTCCTAATATTGATGAGGTGCGTGAGATTTTTCGTGATGGCGGTGCTGATGTAGTTCTTGTGGGGGAGACGTGGCTCAAGCCAAATCTTACTGATCAGCTAGTTGATATGCCTGGATTTAAAATTTTTCGCAAGGATAGGTCTCTACGTCGAGGTGGTGGCGTTGCTATATACATAAAGTCTAGTATATCTTGCAGACGGTTGATATCTAGTGGGGATACTAATTTGGAGGCTGAATATCTCTTTTGTGAGTTGGGACAGGGATTGAATAAATGCTTGATCGGTTGTGTTTATAAACCGCCGAACGCAGATTTATCGAACTTAATCAATGACATGACGCATATCGTTCCACAATATAACAATGTCGTAATTGGTGGTGATTTTAATATTAATTTTCTCAGTGGAGATAGTGCTACAAGTAGATTTAATTTTGTGTTAAATTCGCTTGATTTGCATCGAGTTAATGAACATCCAACTCACTTTTCAATGCACTCCTCGTCTCTTCTTGATATATTTCTCACATCGTGTCCAGCTAAAATTAAATTCATGAATCAGATGTCACTTGCGGGTATATCAGATCATGATATGATAATGTTGATTTTTGATTTTCAACCCCATTATGTTCAGGAGTCTAATACCTTTTCATTTTTCAATTATAGTGCAGTAAATTTAGATGATCTACATAATGAAGCTCAGTCTCTTCCTTGGAATAATGTTCACACTATATGTGACGTTGAGGATCAAACAGACTTCATAACTGAAGCCATTCGTTATCTTCATGGAAAGTATGTCCCATTGGTTACCAAAACTGTATATAACCCAGTGTGTCCATGGTTTTCTCCTAGAATTATGAGACTCATTCATTGCAGGAATAGAGCATATGACATGTGGAAACGATATAGAGCTACTACACTCTGGAATGACTATCGTGTTCTTCGTAATAGAACAACATTCGAAATCAAAATGGCCAAAAAGAGGTATTTCTCTTCATTGCTTAATACTGAACTATCACCAAAAAAATTATGGAAAAACTTGAGTTCTGCCGGCGTAGTTTGTTCCACTAAAAATAATGTTGACATCGATCCGGAAGAACTCAACAAGAAATTCCTAATGGTACCTGCAATAACCTCGAGTTCGCAAAGCAGCCCTGAATTGCCTAATCCTAGTATTTCGCACAACTTTTCTCCATTCAATTTTTCCCGGGTAACAACTAATGACGTTCTGATGGCCTTTTGTGAAATAAAATCTGACACCACTGGGTGTGATGGTATAAACCCGAAATTTGTTAAAATGCTTCTGCCCTATATTCTCTCTCCTATTACACACATTTGCAATACGTGTTTTACGTCATCTCGATTTCCGAAACAATGGAAGTTTTCAAAGGTTATACCAGTTCCGAAAAATTCATCAAATACCGATTTCAGACCTATAAGCATCTTACCATTTTTATCTAAAGTAATTGAAAAGATTATGTCTGCCCAGATAAATAGATACATTGCATATCATAAATTACTAAATGAGGAACAATCAGGGTTTAGAGCTGAGCACAGCTGTATTACTGCTCTTATTAAAATAACCAATGACATACGGATTGCTATTGATAGGGATGAGTTCTCCATGTTAGTGCTTTTGGATTTCTCTAAGGCATTTGACTCGGTGAACCATAGCAAGCTATGTAGTAAACTGATATCGCAATTTAATTTCTCTTCCCAGGCTGCAAACCTTATCGGCAGTTACTTGAATGATCGGTATCAATCTGTGTATTCTAAAAATTTATATTCCACTTTTCAACTGGTACCTTCAGGAGTACCGCAAGGATCTATCTTGGGACCTCTGTTGTTTTCTCTTTTCATCAACGATTTATTTCATTGTGTTAAGTATAGCAAACTGCACCTTTATGCTGATGATGCTCAACTGTACATCTCAAGACCAATTGGATTAGCTGAGGATGGTGTTTTTTGCATTAATGAGGATCTCCATTCAATATATTTGTGGACCATTGGCAACATGCTACACTTGAACCCTACCAAGACTAAATGCTTAATTATATATAAAACAATTTTAGACACTTCTTATTTCTCACCTGTCTTAATCAATGGAACGCAAATTCCTGTTGTCGATTCCGCTTCTAACCTGGGAATTATCTTCAATAGAACTCTTTCCTGGGGCCTTCATATTAATGCCCTAATCAGGAAAGTATATGCTGGACTACGTTCACTTTGGGCGACTAGTAATTTTACTCCAGTGGAAACCCGCTTAAAGCTAGTTAGGACTCTTCTCGTCCCTCTTTTTACCTATGGGTGTGAAATATTTTCTTGTCTTGACTATGAATCTATTCGGAAGATAAATACTGCATTCAACGCTACTATAAGATATGTTTTTGGTCTCCGTCGTTTTGACCATGTCTCTTCCTACGTTGACTCCATCCTTGGTTGCAGCCTTACGATCTATTTCAGGTATCGCGCTGTTATATTTTTGGCTAGGTTTCTGAAGGCTCGGAACCCCAGGTACCTATGTGATATGCTTCAGATTGCGAGATCAAGTCGAGTTATTACTTTAATAGTACCTAGGCATAATTGTCTAACATCTAGGCGTCAGTTCTTCATCCAGTCCATTAATATTTGGAATTCTCTGCCAATAAACTTGAGATTGTTGTTTGAGTCGGGCACGTTTGGTAATTTTAAGTGCAAAGTTTTCGAGCACTTGAAGTCAGTTTAGTATTGGTCTTGCATTGGAAATAAGTATAAGGTTCATCTCTTTTTTTTTTTTCTTTCCCTTTGTATGTTTTAGTTCTAATTATTTGATTTGTTATTAGTCTAGTTTACTTTTAATATTAGTTATTGGATAATGTACCTCCATATTAATCTTGTACTAACATAAGATTTTGTATCTTTTTGTACAATGCCACCTATCAATGAATAAATGAAATGAAATAAATGAAAGTATTGGGAAATTTTTTGTAAATAGTAGTAGCCTGCTCAGCTTTTAGATCTTCCTTAAGTTTTTTTGTAACTCGATCCCTGAAGACTTAGAGTCTTCTTCGAACATCCGATTTTTGTTGGAATTTTCTTGACATTCCTTTCAATCCTTTGGTTTGTAAAAAAATGTTTGCTTGACTTACGACTAAATTTACTATGGCTACAGTAAGGACACCACCTCTTGCAACAAACGGGGTGGCAAATTTGCCTGAACCATGCTCCATTTGCCAAGACAAGAACTGGTCAGTCGAACGGAAGCCTGTCATAACCATATGTGAACACGTTTTCCACAAGACATGCTTACAAACCTGGCGAACAGGCCAATTACCCTAACTGTCGACGCCGCCTCACGCAACAGGACTTCACTGAATATACTGGTGCCGTCCCAGAGAAACCTAAGAAGGTGAAGCCCGCAAAGTCTGTCAACCACGATTCATTGTCGACCTTTGACTTACCACCTTTGACGATGCCACCACCTAGTCGACGATCCATATCACCTGGAAGGCCAGATCTGCATTCCAGGAGTTTCACAAACCCGAGTCCACGATAAGATAGTCCGGCGCGCACCACTCAGGGCCATACCTCAGCAGCTACGGATGCGTTGATGGCAGGCTTGCGCATGCAGATGCAAGACTTAGTGCGAGAAGGCCCCGAGCAGAGCCTGAATGCATTACGATCTGAATTAGCAAACAGTGTTCGACAACAAATAGCAGCCGCAATACCACCAGTGGATTTTTCGCGACCCCCCCGTCCATGGGTGACCCAAGACCATCGCAAGATTTTCCCGATCTTCGCAGGCAATCGTTTAATAGACCACCATCAGCTTTTGGTTAGCCAAGTGGTCAGCCTATACCAAACTTTGTCCCACCTCCACCACCTATTCGTATCCCTGCAGACGTAGGACAACGACTTTCTGGCAGCCCCATCCGCAGATGGAATCTATCTTATAGTGGTGACAGCTCCCGGCTCACTGTTGACGAGTTTGTGTTTAGGGTGGAAGCTTTGACGTATTCGGCCTTAGAAGGAGATGTCGATCTTCTAGTACGGCACATGACAACCTTGCTTTCTGGACCAGCGATGGACTGGTACTGGTCTCTCCTGAGGCAGAATTCCACGCCTTCATGGGAATATGTAAAGACAGCTCTATTAGCTGAATGGGGAGTACCGAAACATGACCTTAAGGTCATGGTCCAGCTGATGCTGCGAAAACAGAAAGCAGGGGAGTCATTTGCTACGTACCATCAACACCTGGTACATTTACGCGATCAACTGCAAAGTCCTTTGGCGGACGGAGAGTTTTTAGAGCTCGTAAAGTCTAACCTGCTTCCAGACATTCAGCAGAAGGTCTGCGTACATCCCACTAACACCATACACCAACTACGGAGTCTCGTGACTCAAATACAGGCGACGCAGCAGCGAATCGCGACAGCGTGCAGCTGGAATACATATCGCAGCCAAAGAGTCAGCGAGGTGGATGCGTGTCGTCCGACTGAGGTTGAACTGAATATGACACATGAACGCAGTGAGGAAGCAGTAGCACTAGCCGCTATTACAACCCCTCAGAATGTAATCTGCTGGAACTGTGACCAGCCCGGTCACTTCTATCAAGACTGCCGGCAAGAGAAACAAGTTGTGTTCTGCTATGGATGCGGACGCAAAAACATCTTCAAGCCCGATTGCAGCCATTGCCGACAGAAAACTTGAGACGTGTCGGGAATACTACCACCTCTTTCCGACCAGCGTCAACGTCGCGAGCACCAACTGCAACGAACACTCCAGTTCAAGCCTTGAACAAAGAGGAAGGTCCGCTCCATTAGCAGACCCCGACGAATCCCTGAAATGTCCACTGATTCTGATGATATTATCAAATCACCGGATTGTATACCTGATTCATTGATAAAGACGGAGAACATGATAGACTTCTCCGCAGATCTTCAGGCTGCCATTTCCACTTCTGGGGAGCCCAGGACATTATTAGACACTTCTTTGGAAGAGTCTTTAATTTTCGACATCCCGATAAAACCGACAGCACTATTAGCTGACAAGGTTACTGAGCAGGAGATTTGGCCTCCTGCCATTTCTGTTTTAAAACCGCCACCAAGCTCTGTTATGACGAGTGGGCGTGAGCCTGTTTTACATCCGCTGATGCCGTATCATACGCGTCTGCAGAGATATAATGCAGTAAGAGACCGAATCTTCTCCTCAGTAGCGGAGTTAGCTGAAATTATATATCCTGACCTGGATAGTAGACCGAAAAAGAAAAGATCAACCATTCGTTGGCGGGAATACTGTCGACGGATGAGACTGGAAAGGAAAAAACTGGAGCAGATTTCCGTGTCGATGCCAGACGGCATTCGACCGAATGCCGAAGTACAGCTGCTCGGGCGAACTGAGACTAGATTACTTGATAGTGGTGCCACTGTCAGTATTCTGGGCCAGGGAGCTCTAAAGAAGCTTGCAGAAGCAGAGGTTCGCCTCTTTAGGCCTGGGAAAAACATCTTTGGTCACTCACAAGATTGAAACGAATGACGCCGCCCCGATAAAACATCGCTTTTATCCTATATCGCCGGCAGTAAAAAGTTTGATGGATGCCGAATTAAAGCGAATGCTATCACTGAGTGTGATAGAGGAGAGCCAGAGTCCTTGGAGCTCTCCAGTTGTTCTAGTACGGAAGCCTGGAAAGGTTCGGCTTTGTTTTGACGCCAGGAAGGTCAACTCTGTTACGAAGAAGGATGCCTATCCGCTACCGCAGATAGACGCACTTCTGAGTCGACTTCCTTCGACTACATTTCGAGCCTGGACCTGAAAGACGCATTCTGACAGATCCCACTAGACACTGATTCCACAGAGAAGACCGATTTTACTGTACCTGGTCATCCTCTCTATCAGTACACAGTGATGCCATTCGGCCTATGCAACGCTCCACAAACGATGTGCCGCCTCATGGATAAAGTCATAACTTTTGATCTTCGTGAGAACGTTCTCGTCTATTTGGACGATTTATTAATTCTGTCTTCAGACTTCGACACTCATCTCACGCTGCTAGCCCGTGTAGCGGATTGTTTGAGGAAAGCTGACCTCACTATCAACGTCGAGAAGAGTAAGTTTTTCAGCAAGGATACCAAATACTTGGGTTTCATTGTCAGAAAAGGAGGTATAAGGACTGACCCCGATAAGATCTCAGCTATAGTTGACTATCCGTCACCTAAAACTGTTCGGCAAGCCCGACGCCTACTAGGTATGGCGGGATGGTATAGACGGTTCATCCAGAACTATGCTGACTTAACTGCCTCCATTACAGACACGTTGAAAAACCCTAGTCAGTTCAAATGGACACCTGAAGCCCAGACGTCTCTTGATCTATTGAAGCAAAAACTTACTTCTGCTCCGTTACTAGTGAGCCCAGACTTCACCAAGCCGTTCGTTATCCAGTGCGATGCGAGCCAACAGAGTATTGGTGGAGTGCTGCTTCAACTAGATGACGATGGCCACGAGCAGCCAATAGCCTACGTCTCGAAAAAGTTGAACTCAGCACAAAGAAATTACACCGTCACAGAGCAAGAATGCTTAGCTGCAATCTTGAGCGTACAGAAGTTCCGGCCCTTCATAGAACTGATGCCGTTTAAGATAGTGACCGATCATGCGAGCTTGAAATGGCTGATGTCTCAAAAGGACCTCAGCGGTAGACTTGCGCGGTGGAGTTTGAAGCTTCAGGGTTTCGACTTCACTATTGAGCACCGAAAAGGAAGCCTGAACGTCGTCCCTGATGCGCTGTCACGCATCCATTGTGACAGCCTGTCCACAAACGAAGATCCTGTCCCGGAAGTTGACCTTAGTTCGCCATATTTCAACTCGTTGGAATATGAGGAACTGAGGCATAAGGTTAAAACGACTTCTGGGAAACAACCAAGTCTTTGCGTCAGGGATGGCTTCGTTTACATTCGGACTGCTCTGAGAACAGGCGATCCGATTCAGGAAGAAGAAGCTTGGAAGCTTTGGATTCCACGAGGGCTTGTCACCGACGTCATTTCAAGAGCTCATGATCCGCCACTAGCTTCCCACGGTGGTATAGGGAAAACACTGGAACGGTTGCGAAGACATCTGTACTGTCCACGAATGACAGTTGATGTCAGAAACTACGTAGGCGCCTATGACGTGTGTAAAGAAACGAAGGCTCCCAATACTATTCTGAGACCACCTATGAGAGTCCATTCTGTGACAAAAAGACCATGGCAAAAGCTTTAGATCGATTTTCTAGCTCCATATCCCCGGTCAGTGAAAGGAAATGTCTGCATTTTAATAGTTCTTGACCACTTTTCTAAATTCCCGATTCTCAAACCTATGAGAAAAGCGTCTACACTCAATGTGTGCCAATTCATTGAGACGGAAGTGTTCCACATGTTCGGCGTCCCGGAAACCATAGTCTCTGACAATGGAGTCCAGTTTTGCTCGGCTCAGTTTACCAGATTATTGGACAAGTATGGGGTGAAGCACTTGCGAACGGCAGTTTACTCGCCGCAAGCAAACGCCTCAGAGCGAGTAAATAGGTCTCTATTGTCAGGGATTAGAGCATATATTAAGAAGGAACACACGAGATGGGATGAGAAACTAAGCCAAGTAGCTAGTTCCCTCAGGAGCTCTTTCCATCAAGCTACGGGTTTCTCCCCCTATCGAACACTCTTCGGTCAACAAATGACAGAACATGGCAGCTCCTATTCTATCTTGAGGAGCCTTGGAACTCTTAATGAGCTATTGAGAGTAGATGCTGAGGATAAAATGAGATTGATCCGTGCGAGAGTGCAGGAAAACTTACAACACGCATTCGAACATGGTTCACGAGCCTACAATCTCAGGGCGAAGCCTGTCGATTTCAAAGTGGGTCAAGAGGTATTTAGACGAAATTTTGCCCAAAGCAATTTCCAGCAGCAGACCAGTGCTAAACTGGGACGGAAATTTGTTAAATGTCGTGTTAGGGCCAAGAAAGGAAACGCTTATTATGAGCTTGAAGATCTGCAGGGAAAACTGTTAGGAGTCTATCACGTCAAAGACATCAGGCAGTGATAACCATTCTAGAAGCGTCGCCTATCTATTGTCATTTATTCCTGGTAGCCCTAATAAGGCATCCGGCCAGCTTCACTGGAAAATTACAGGATACCAATGTGCCGCTTAGGACATCCCCAGCCTAGCGGCCAGCATACCTTTTGGACAGTAGAAAAAAAATGTCCCTTTCCCTATTCCCTAGCACAGTAATGCATACACTACGTTAATCCCCTCCTACATCTCCCTGCGGCAGATAGCCTGACGCAGGAATTCCAGTTGCTACACGTCTCCGAAAATTTTAGGAAGAGTATCAGCATGTCACTATTTCGACGACGCCTTGGAGACACACCCTTGAACAATCGCCAGTCGGAGATCAGAGCGAGATGTTGTGCCGGGAAAGCTTAGCGATCAGTTCTTTAGGTTACTGATCGCGAGGCTTCCTCAGCATCTCGGTGAAGGAAGGCAGAGAGACATCAACCGGCTGGATTTTTTAGGTTACCAGCTTGTCGATGTATCTTTGGTTTCCAACACGGAGAAGGATGTCGAGGTCTGATCAAAGACTGACGAGACTTCAAGGGTGTGCCCTCGATGCGTCATCGGTCAAGTGAGAGCGACAGTCGTAGTCGAAGACGATTGATGAGGATCTCATTGGGTCGTGGGTCGAGACACACATTGAGCGCCCGCAGCGATGAGGCCTATGTTTAAGACCGGCTAGCTCAGTCGACCATTTTTCAGCGTTGTCTGAACCATGGGTGGCCCAGACCACTCTGCCCTGTTATGGTCGTAGCGTATTGCATATAGCAATATGCTACGTTGATAAATACTGCAGCGTGTATGCCGGCGGGTGTCAAACAGAATATTCGGATGCACCCAGACTGAGAAAGTGCGTTTCCTCGAGCTCGGTGTGACATGCTGATGAGAAAAGGAAAAGAAGAAGAAGACAATCTTCTCTGTCATTTCTAATCCATCGAGCAGCTACATCCGTGAAGGAACGAAAATAATTTTCCGCAATCATCTGCGAGTAAACACAGCCTGTAAGTAAATTTAGAATATTTTTCAGTTCTTATACTGATCTATTTTCAAATAATCTAGTTATTTTGCAACTACCCCGCACCAGGAAAGAAATCATCGGAATTCCGGCAACAGAAAAGTTGCTCGCGGTCATTCTAAGAGTTGAGACTTCTTATAATTTCCTAATCGAAATCAAAGGATTGTGTTCGTGATTTTTTTTGTGAGCGAGTGCTGCGTGGTCTGGAACCTTTTGATGAAGCGCTAAGTGTGGCAGGAAAATATCTTTAAAGTGGAGAGAAAAGGTTTTCTTCAGTCCTATTTTCTGTGCGATGAGGGACGCAAAATTATGAAATTTGGATCAACTCGTTACTATTTTTATGCCCAGCCCAGACAACATTCTTCTCTGCCACCGACTGAGGTTAAAGTGGTAAAACCGGCATTACTGTAGCTGACACAAAGAGAAGAAAAATATCCTTTTACGATTTTGTTTCTAAAGCATCAATAATCCCCCCAGGGTATCAAATACGTCATCAGTTCCAAGAAAACCATAGAAGAAAATCACTGTGGAATTAAAATCATTTGGCGTAAAAATACTTTTGAACTTTTCAGGAAATTTTTGCTGTCCATGTGGAAGTAATTTTAACAAAATGGTTCGGAAAATTTGTGCACCACCGAGAAAGTTCGGGTGACGGGCCGTCGACGAAGTCAACGTCTTGTGCTTATCCTACAGTTATTTAGTAAAATTATTGTCCAAGTATTTTAAAGGTGAAACTTTCCAAATATCTAATACATCCAACAAAAGAAATCAATTAAAGTAGTGTTCAGTTATTTTAACAGAAAGACTTTCTAAAAATGTAATAGAAATAACAGGAAGAAGTCAATTAGAGATTGCATGGAATTTAGACCACATATCATTTCAATATATATCGTGCTAATTAGGATAAAACGAATAGCTTTTCAGAGTGCCTTACATTGTATAGAGCTTGCGCATTCTCGCAGGAACAATAGTATAATAGGACTCAAGGCGATAGAGCGTTATTATAAGAAAACTATAAATTTTAACTGAAATTATCTTCAGCAGAAACAATGGCCTAGCGGAACTACCAAGGAGGCGCCTCTGCGGGGGATCCCGGAAAAAAAGAGAAAAAATTAAATCACGTGAGTTAAAAACCTTTTTATTATTATTGAACAAAATTTTTTTTTTCAGTATCAGAAGCTCCGATTGAAATATTAATTTGCAGGAGCAATAGTTATAGTTTTTTTTCTTCGCTTAAAATTTTTATTATCATTGAACAAAGTCATTTTTTTAGTATCAGAAGCTCCGATTGTAAAATGAATTTGCAGGAGCAATAGTTTATAGTTTTTCTTCTTCGCTTAAATTTTTACTTATACTTTATATCAATGAAGACGTCATAGACCATGACTATCCACGCCTGGCGATAGCATGTAGATTTATCATGCCTCTTTTTAAGTAAATGTCAAACGTCAGATTTTATAATAACCATACATTTAGGTGTTATGAATACAATTTATCAGTAGTGCTAAGATTGATTGGATTTAAATAGGATGATTTGAATTTTACTAGATTAAGTACTATATATACTCCGATATCCGATAGGGAATTTTCACTGTGCTAGAACGAACTAGAGTTTCAGATTAGTTTATTTGGAAACTTTGTTTCAAAAACATTTCACGTACCGGATGTAAACCTTATGTCTTAAGGAAATGATTATAACGTCAATATGAATTGTTGATTTTTTTTTCTCTCCTCTCGCTTCCTGGAGCCCTCTCGCATGAAGGTCGTCTGGCTCGCTAGTCTCTCTCTTTACAGGTCAACTAGGGACTCTGAAAAATCTTGCCCTCAGAGTCAGATGGGTGGCTGGGGCATGCAGTGAAGGCATACCATCTGCGCCTTCAATGTTGGATGCAGGTAAGTGACGTAAATGTCCCTTCAGGACAGAATGTGTGTCGGCGTGTTGTTAGATAGGCACGAATTTTTTTTTTATTATGGCAGACGGGAGCGGCAGGTTGTTTCGTGGAACCTCCCCACACTCTCCGCCAATAGCCTAGCCAGCTAGCGTGCCGCCCTGCAGTCAACGCTGTCCTTCGAGTGATCTGTCAGCTCATGCTGGCAGTCTGGAATTTACGTCCAAGCCAATCACTCAACATACTTCCATAACACAACAACCAAAAACAAAAAATATAATTTCCTCTTCCTGCCCACTGTGTAATCAAATTGCGCAGTCACTATCGATATTTCAGACATAATGGATGAATGCATTCTTGGAACAGACTTCATACCACATACAAAATAAATCTGGATGTCGGAGAGCGAATTCTCAAATATGGGAACATAGAAATTTCTATGATACTAGGAGAAGGAGCAGATTATTCTGCGAAAGTAAGGACGATGGTCTGTGAAAATATTACTCCTTCGCATTGCTCCGAGACACTAATATGGACAAACCTTACTGATGACATCGGGACCTGCCGATTCTATCTGGTGGAGCCTAACCCCATAAAAGTTACATCGAGCATCATTGTTGGCAAGACTTTAGTGAAGGCAGAAGGTGCAACATTAATTCCAGTTAGAGTGCTTAACACATCCGAAAATGAGGTACAACTAAAAGAAGGTGCTATAATTGGAAATTGTGAACCCGTTTACCAAATCGTCAATTTTAATAATGGTAGTAATGTCAAGAAGACCAAAACTATACCAGCTACTACTCAATAGGTTCAGAAACTTCTTTCGTTCAGTGCCTTAAGTGAACAACAATACAACGATGCCAAATAGGTGATCGATTGATTTTCGGAATTAGTTGCAATGAATGATGATGACTATGGTAAAACAAATCTTGTCCAGCATCGGATCGATACAGGATATTCCAGGCCCATTCGACAGACACCACGAAGATTGCCATTAGCGAAGCAACCAGAAGTTGTAGATATGATGAACTCCATGAAGAAACAAGGCATAATAGAGGAATCTACCGATTCTGTGTAGACTACCGCCAACTAAATAACGTAACGAGAAAAGATAGCTATCCATTACCAAGGATTGATGACACGTTGGATACCCTTTCCGGAGCGCACTGGTTTTCCACGCTGGATTTAAAGCGTGGTTACTGGCAAGTGGAAATACATCACGAGGACCGTGAGAAAACTGCTTTCTCAGTTGGCAGTGGCTTATGGCAATTCAAAGTAGTGCCATTTGGGTTATGTAATGGTTCAGCCACATTCGAACGACTAATGGAATATTTTCTACGTGGTTTAACCTGGAAAACATGTCTTGTCTAGTTGGATGACATAATAGTAATCGGAAGGACATTTGAGGAACATAAAAACAACTTACGGGACGTACATACTTCAAAGACTCAAAGATACAAAATTGAAGCTTAGTGCCAGTCAGTGTGCTCTATTCAAAAATGAAGTTAAATATTTAGGGCACATAGTTTCATCACAAGGAGTAAGAACCGTTCCAGAGAAGATAGAAGCCGTCAAAAATTGGCCAGTTCCAAAGGACAAACATCAATTACGGAGTTTTCTTGGTTTAGCTACTTACTACAGGCGATTCGTGAAAGGTTTTGCTGATATAGCAAGAAGCCTACATCAGCTTACAGAAAAGGGAAGGCCATTCATATGGTCAGATAAATGCGACGAAAGTTTTGAAAATTTGAAGCAACAGCTCTGTGAAGCTCCAGTGCTTCACTATCCAAAGCTGGGAAAAACATTTATATTAGACACGGATGCCAGCAATGAAGGTATTTTTGCAGTGCTTTCGCAGGAGGAGAATGGTCAAGAAGTTCCAGTAGCTTACTATAGCAAAGAACTTTCAAAATCAGAGAAAAATTATTGTGCTACAAGAAAAGATGTTATGGTCCTAGCGTACTGCAGGCAGCAGTATGTTACCCGACGGCTAGCAGCAGCACACAGCGTGGGCCACACGTCGAACGTGCGGGTGACGAGACTCGAGTGGACGACTCAAGTCTGACCAGGACAAGTGCCCGAAAAACGAAGAAGCATCCGAGGTGATGGTAACATCCAGATGGACTGACAGCCATTTTGCAAGAGGTCGAGCAAGCTGTAAAAATTGTGAAGTGGTAATAAGTTAACCAAAACTCAGGTTGAATAGTAATTCACCGAGTAAGGGAAAAATTATTTCAAATCTACGTGAATGTGAGAAGTTGAAGGTATGTATGAAACCTAAAATTGTTCGTATAAAATATTCTTGATGATTGCTACATCGTGCAGGCAAAATAATAATCTGGCGGGCCAAGATAGGAGCCCTAGCACAATCAAGCGGAGGACGGCGGCAGCGGCGAAGCTCCGCGCTAAAATACCACGACAACAAACAGGTGGATTTGGTTAAATTGGAGAATCCACGCAAAATCCAACAATCTCACAGCCATCCACGTAAGATAAGCCTGATCAGACTGGAAATGAATGGAATACCACTCGCGAGACTATAAGGAGGTATATGTATGTGGGAAATATGGAACTGGGCCGGTAAAAGAATAACCACAGTGCTTAATTCATACAGATTTATTCTTGGATTGTAGTTTTAAACAGTCGATGATTGCGAAAGTAAAATTTATAAGAAACTCGTATGCCAGAAAATGTACAGCCCGTGGTGTACTCCGTGACAGCCAAAATACAAGAGAGAGCTTGTCAAAGTGTTGCATCAGCCATCAGTCGTCGTCGGTGTTTTTTGTGTGTTGCCGTCCTGCATTCCACTGCACTTGCTGCACTTCAACTTGCTGTTGTGGCATCTACTGGCTGCTAGATGGGGTTGAGATATTTTGGTTCCCACATCCGGCCGTCCTGAGGATTTTGGCCGACCCCGGGCAACGTCTTCTAGTGTTCTAGATGATTCCCCAAGTTTCCTTCTATCTTCAAGTTATGCTATCTGGAAAACATTGGAAAATACTAAGAATAGTTAAGTATAAGGTAGTTCGCTCAAGCGATCTTCAAAGCAGGGTTATATGGTGCCTACTGGAAACCGTCGTCATCGTCTTTCATTAGCAGGGTGGTTGTCGTCGATTGGAATATCTTCGGTGTTGGGCAGGGACGTCCTTCCTTCTTAATAGTTAAATCGTCGTCTGGATATTGTACTGAGATATACTACTTGTCGTCTTCTTGTAAGGTCATCGTCATGGCAGCCTGCCGTCGAAACATCTCAATACAGGTCATCTCTTTGTCGTCGTCTTTTATCGCACTTCGTCGTCATTTATCGCACTTCGTCGTCTTTTATCGCACTTCGTCGTCTTTTATCGCACTTCGTCGTCTTTTACATGGCTGCGGTATTGTCCGTTTCGTCTTCTTCACAATCGTCTGTTGAACTAAATTCATCGTCGTTGCTTCGCCAGGGTTTCATGTTATCAGCACTGCTCGTCGTTAGTCTCGGGCCTTCATTCGAGCCAGCTTTTTCCACTTCATATCTACTATGTGCTAAGCTCTTCTTTATTCTGTAGGGTCTCAGAAACTTCGGATGGATTTTCATTGTAGGTCCGAATTGTGTACGTTTAATTGCTACGAGATCACCAATCCTATAATGAAATGGACATCGCCTCTTTTTATTGTATGATCTTCGGTTTTCATCCTGTATCTTCAATATGTTCAGCCTAGCTTTGGCTCTTTCTTCTTCCCTACTGTCACTATGCTCCATTGTAAGCTGGTCAGAAAGAATTTCAGCGATAGCGTGACTTTTACTATTATCCCTAAGCTTCGTTCCTATAAGTAACTCGAAAGGTGTCGTTTTAATGCTCCTCTGATACGTCGCGTTTAAAAACCGCTGTAAATCATTAGTGAATTTATACCATTTACTTGGGTCATCAATACTGAGTTTAGTGAGTGCTGATACAACTACTCGGTGGATTCGTTCCACCTGACCATTTCCTCGTGGCATGCCGGTAGTTATCAATAAGTGTCGGATACCTTCTTTTTCACAATAATCTTTAAATTTGCCTGCTGTAAAAGCAGTACCCCTATCCGAGACAATCCTTTCCGGGCTGCCAAAAAGAGACTTCTGAAATTCTAATTTGCCTATTACCTCAGCTGCATTCGTAGTTTTGACGGGATATAGCCACGTGAACTTTGTAAAAGCATCAACCACGGTGAAAATGTACTTATAACCTTTAGATGTGCTTGACAATGGGCCCAAATGGTCGATATGATAGGTTCCCAAAGGGTAACTTTCTTTCACAATAGGTTCGAGAAATCCTTCCTGTTTGCCTAACTTCCTGTCAGCTAAAATGCACGGTATACAGTTTTGCCGACATCGCTCAATTAACTTCCGGAGATTTGGAATGGAGAATTCTCGCTTAATAATTTCCTCTGTTTTTTTGATTCCAAAGTGGCCTTCGTTATGGACGCTCTTGATTATATCCATCTGCATTGCCTTAGGGACACATAAGAGTTTATTTCCATCTTTATCGAGCTCATACAGAATTCCCTTGTCTAAGAAGAAATTTTCATAACTGTCTTGGTTATCTAGTATCGTTTTGATCATGTTTATTCTTTCATCGGCTGATTGCGCTACCTCCGTTCTCAAAATTACTTCGCTCTTTACGGACATGACCACAGCATTGCGGCTCAATGCATCCGCGTGTTTCATTCTAGTTCCAGCTCGATGCTCTACTTTATAGTCGTAGTCTTGCAGAACGAGTGCCCAACCTGCAATCCTGGGTGCTATTTCTTTTTTTTGCATCGTCATTTTAAATGCGGAACAATCTGTCACGATCTTAAACTTTATTCCAAGCAAGTAGACTCTAAATTTCTTTAGTGCAGATATGATCGCTAACACCTCTAACTCGCAGCTGCTGTATCTTTGTTCCGTGTTCGATGTCTTTCTGCTATAATAGTATATAGGGTGAAACTTACCATCCTCATTTTCCTTCTGCAATAGCACAGCGCCATACCCGAACTTGTATGCATCGGTATGCAGCTCAGTTTCTGCCTCCGGATCGAAGATTCTCAACACTGGGCTAGTAGATAAAATTCTTTTCAGTTCTTGGAAAGCTAACCGCTGCTCTTTTCCAAAAGTAAACTCGTTGTCCTTTTTTAGTAGTTCTGTCAGGGGTCTCGCAATGTTCGCGTAATTTGGAATAAATTTCCTAAAGTATCCAGTGAGGCCTAAGAAGCTCTGAATATTCTTCACCGATCTAGGCTCTATGAACTTCATTACAGCCTTTGTTTTAAGCTCCGATGGTTCAATAAATCCTGATGAGATTTTATACCCGAGGTACTCAATGCTTCTGCACAAGAACTGACACTTTTTCCAGTTTATTCGCAGGCCAAAATTTTGAGCGATAGATAGGACTTCCTTAACACGGGCTATATTCTCTTCTTCATTTGCTGCCAAAATTATTATATCGTCCATGTAGATAAGCACAGATCCTTTTTGTAGCAGAGGTCTAAAAGTGTTGTTGACAAATTTCTGGAATACAGTTGGCGATGTGCAGATTCCGAACGGCATCCTCGTAAATTCATACTGTCCCGAGGGCGTTACAAAAGAAGTATATTTTCTTGAATTTTCTTTTACTTCTACGTGGAAAAATCCGTTCTCCAAGTCTAGCGTTGTGAAAACCTTCGCCTTAAGTAGCCTGTCTACTTGATCCTCTATCAAGGGCAATGGATAACGATCACGTACTACTTCCTTATTGAGTCTTCTGTAGTCTACGCACAACCTTTTGCTACCATCTTTCTTATTTGCAAGGACAATGGGACTGGCATACTCTGAAGAGCTAGGCCTAACGATCCCGTCCTGAATCCATTGCTTGATCTGTTCCTTTACAATGTTACTCTCTAAGGGTGATAATCTCCTAGGGCGCTGATATATCGGTATCTCTGACTTCAAAATAATTTTCATTCGCGTGTCAGGAATCCTTTTCTGTATTGGTTTATATTCTCCAATCATGCTCTCAACAATCCTTTGATATTTCCTATTTCCTATATTCACCCTTAACTGATCGTTGTCAATGATGTCGTAACATTGTAATGCCCCGTCTTTCAGCCTTCTGATTGTTATATCGCAATTACTAAATGTGATCTCTGTGTCATCTAAAATGTCTCTTCCTACAATGACCTCGTGGTGCATGAACGGATTATCGATGACGTGAATAATTGCATCGAATCTCTCGTCGTCTATTTCTATTTGTGAATTAAAACTCCCTAAAGTTACTACTGATTCTCTAGACAGACCTCGGACCTTAATCGAGTTATTTTTTAAGCAGGTAGATCTCATAATTCTGTCGAAAGCATCTTTTCTCAAAATTGTAATATCGCTTCCAGTATCAATGAGCGCAAGCACGTCCTTGCCTCCTATGCGAACCCTTTTTA
This sequence comes from Dioctria linearis, assembly GCA_963930735.1. NCBI lineage: Eukaryota > Metazoa > Arthropoda > Insecta > Diptera > Asilidae > Dioctria > Dioctria linearis. The sequence goes on along the minus strand of OZ005741.1, from coordinate 184,884,171 downwards.
GTGCTCCTACCCCCCGATTAACATTTGAGCAGGTTATTCTCTTGTTTGGGCAATTATCCGCTTTATGGCCAAACTCGCTGCAATGAAAACACTTAATCCCTTTTACTTTATCCTTGCATGCCGAACTTTTATGACCAAACTCATTACAATGAAAGCACTTAATCCCGTGCGCCTTATCCTTACATGCCGCACTTTTATGACCCTTTACCCTACAGTTAAAACATCTTAATTGCTTCCCCTGGCTGTTCTCGGGTCTTTTTTCTGAAGAAGTTGTTTTGTATTGCACGTATGCTCTCAATTTTTCTTTGAAATCTTTTACAGTCTTTGCCCCGTATAACATGATCTTATTTTGAGACGTATCCGATATGCCATCGATCACATAAGGAAATATTGCTTCACTTTCAAGTCTACCCTTTGCCGCAATTTCTCTCATCTTAGGAAAATAATCAAAGACTGTTTCATGTTTCCCCTGCCTTTGACGGGCCAATTCGCGATGAACATCAACACTGAGTATACTTTCAGAAAATTCATCTTCAAGAAAACTTTTAAGTTCATTCCACGAGCTAATTGTCGGTTTCGATCTCAGGGCAATTCTAGCTGACCCGCTTATAAATCGTCGCGCGTAAATGAATTTTTCTAATTCTGTCCATTTCATTAACACTGATATGCTTTCAACGTCCTCAAGCCATTTATTTACGTCGTAGTGATCACTACCGTTGAATTCCGTTAACACATTCGCGATGTCTGCTTGGGAGAAACGATCAATACCCGTGTAGTTCATTGAGTTGCTAGCCGACTGTTGGTTTAGCATTCTTTCGCGGTCCAACAAAGTTCTTTCCCATCTAAAGAGATTTTCTTCCCTTTCCCTGATTTCGACGTTCGCGCGCTCTTCACCAAAAGTTGTACTATTTTTCCTATTGCCTTTCCCCATACTTGCGATTAGTATATCCCACTTCAACTTATTATGCATTAATTTATAGTAACGCAAAATAGTTTATATTAAATTCAATTTGCAAACAATGTAATATAGTTTATATTCAATTTGGTGTATCAAATGCCAGTGAAAGTTATTAGTTAGAATTCAGCAATAAATATTTTTTTGTGACGATTACGATTTAGGTAGTTAACAGCAGTACGTACCTGTGCGCACAAATTTTCGTATTACAAACAATGATTGATATACCTGAGGTCCTTTGCTTATCCCTCGGCGAGTTAACTTGAAGAATTGGAAGGTTATATTGGCGAACGGTTGTTTTACTGCTATTCTAGTTTTTTACCTTAGATTTTGAACTGTTTTTGTTTTCAACCTTTATTTATTTCCTTGTCTGGCTAAAATATAATAAAAAATCGTTAATACGGCATTCCCTTTGTGTGGCGTTTCAATTGGCAAGGATGCTTAACTTGTGGGTATTCTTTTACGTGCAATCGGGGCAATTTCAGCTTGCGGCTCTGCTTGCGACAATGACTCCTCGTTGATTTTTCCAATTTAAGCTTTATTTCCCGTCCTATGAACAGGCAATTCCTCGTCGTCGATGAAATTTTACCTCCTTGTGCGAATTTCGTCGTGCTTCTCTCACTTTCTGGCAACTTTTGTATTTTTCGAAACTATACTGTATCCTTCTGAATCGTCGTAATCTTTTGAATGTGTAAATATCACTGAATTAGTTATTTTCACTACCGACAGCACAATTCCATCCCGGTTGAGCCCCCAGTTTTGTGGGAAATATGGAACTGGGCCGGTAAAAGAATAACCACAGTGCTTAATTCATACAGATTTATTCTTGGATTGTAGTTTTAAACAGTCGATGATTGCGAAAGTAAAATTTATAAGAAACTCGTATGCCAGAAAATGTAGAGCCCGTGGTGTACTCCGTGACAGCCAAAATACAAGAGAGAGCTTGTCAAAGTGTTGCATCAGCCATCAGTCGTCGTCGGTGTTTTTTTGTGTGTTGCCGTCCTGCATTCCACTGCACTTGCTGCACTTCAACTTGCTGTTGTGGCATCTACTGGCTGCTAGATGGGGTTGAGATATTTTGGTTCCCACATGTATTTTAAGAAATTTTGAAACAAAAAGAGTATGAATTAATGTGCGGGATTTGAAATTCCATTACTCTGGAGCTACGGTTAAGTAACTAAAGGTGAGGCCAATGCCCATGTGCGTATAAACACACTATAAAAATGCGCATTAAAGGCTGTTAAAAAAAAGAGGCTTATGCAAAGGATTTTGGCGCGGTTTTATACCAGCAGCAGCATAGTGAGCGTTAATAATATAAAGCAAGGAAGATAACTTGCGTTAAAATTTATTCTTAGTCAAGACAATATATAAAAAAATTAATTACTTTTATCAAAAATTATAAATATATAGGGTTGCCACTAAGGTAAATTTCACTACTGAACATGAACAACGGTGACATCTAGGGTAAATGTATACAGGAGTGTAACCATATGTTAGGAATTAGGACAAATGTATTTCTTAAGATTGTGACAATAATCTCTTATTTCCTTCCATTCTGAATTATAGCGAGTAAGTTTAGATATTTTATCACTTTTAATTAAATGAACCTGTAGGTACGTGCAATTAAATAGCATAGACTCTAAAGTAAATGAACCTATAACATGAAATGAAGACAGACGACAGGTTGAAGACCACGGGGTCGTAAAACGAATTTCGATTTTGCAGCAGAAGATTGAGTGTTGAACCAACGAGTTTAGTCCCGCCACTTACAACTAAATTAGTAATCTAACAGCGTAAACACTAATAAGCGGCATAGTGGTGTATGTTAAATAACATAAAGGAAATTTTTGTTCCATACAGATTGTCTAAACATAATTCCATAATCCAAGGAGCTCCTTCGAGCGACATGATAACGTGGACGTAAAGTAGTAAGTTATTTAAAGAAATTTTATTTCAACATATTTCCTATAATTCTATATGTATACACCGAACTTTACTTACTATATATATATATATATATATATAATTACATTTAAGAATATATACACAAATTCACTTATATGATTTAAATTATTGAATTGAAGTGGGGAGGTGCTCCCTCAAGAATTAGATGACACAAGGTACGGCATCTCGTGCTCGCTTCTGATCTTTTAGTTAATGAATTCTAGGGTACTAACCTCAGTTGAACTCGTCCTTTTTCTAACATCGTGTGTTTTTCCACTATGTAAGTAGTCAGTTACTCCCGATTAAAGTGTTTATTTAAATTTGAATTCGAGCCTCATCCAAAGACAAGTAACGAAGAGGTTTGTACGAGTGGCCCATGTAGAAACAGGTCAACTCTTAGGATAAGGAAGTAAGATAGCAGAGAAGGAATTTTTTGTGTGTTAAGTATAGAGCGTTGGAAAATGTAGCCCAATACGTGGTGGAATGATTTTTAAGTCAGGAGATAGGTTAGATAACGCTAAGTGTGTTCAGTTCGCAATTAAGAATATTCTTCCAGTATTACGTTCAAAATATACTAGGGTCATAATATAATCAAGCGAGGACATATATGTATGTATGTGGATGAGTTAAGCAAACATTAAAACGTTTATAATGAGACGCTAGGAACTTTTAATTCTTCTTTCACTTTCCTGGAGCCCTCTCACATGAAGGTCGTCTACGTCCACTACGCTCTCTCTTTTCAGGTCTACAAGGGACTCTGAAAATATCTGCCCTCAGAGTCAGTTGGGTGGTTGGGGCATGCAGGAAGACAGACCATCTGCGCCTTCAATGTGGATGTAGGTAAGTGACCGTAAAGGTCCCTTCAGGACTGAATGTGTGCCGGCGTTTTTGGTTTAAGGCACGAGATTTTTTTTTGTATATGGCATGCGGCAGCGGCAGGTTTTTTTCGTGGAACCTCCCCACACTCTCCGCCAATAGCCTAGGCGAGCTAGCGTGCTGCCCTGCAGTCAACGCTGTCCGCCGAATGATCTGTCAACACATGCCGGCATTCGGGACTTAACGTCCAGTAGTCATTCACTCAACATAGTTCCATAAACTTGCCATTGTAAGTTCAGCAAAGCATTTTCATAAATATCTCTACGGACAGAAATTTATCCTTCGCACGGACCATGCAGCGCTTAAATGGCTTTTGCAGTTTAAGAACCCTGAGTGACAAGTGGCGAGATGGATAGAGACTCCACGCTTATGATTTTGAAATCCAACACCGAAGAGGTCGTATCCATGGGAATGCAGACGCCCTTTCACGACGTCCATGCAAACTTAAATGCGAACATTGCGCCCGGGTGCAAGAAAACGAAACAACAGCAACTATACAGTTGGTAACCGTGGAACCAGCTACAGGTAGGGACAACGAAGACCAGAGAGCAGCACAACGAGAAGATCCGAACCTTTCACCTATTCTCGCTTGGAAAGAAGACATGGAAAGACCAGATTGGAAGGATATTTCGGAACGGAGCGAAAAGCAGAAAAGTTACTGGGCTCAATGGAACTCTCTTCATGTTGAATGTGGTATATGAAAGCACAAATGGGAAGCACTTAACAGCAAATCATTCCGAATGCAGATAGTCGTGCCAGCATCAAACGTCGAAGATTTTTTAGAAGAAATGCACGGTGGAACCTCTGGAGGACATTTGGGAGTGAACAAAACAATTTCCAAAATACGGAAAAGGTTTTATTGGCTACGTATGCGAGAAGATGTGGAGGAGTGGTGTCGCAGATGCACTGTCTGTGGTGGTTGCAAAGGGCCGCAACACAGGAGCAGAGAAGAAATGCATAAGTATAATGTCGGAGCCCCCTTTGAAAAGATAGCTGTAGACATCGCTGGACCTTTTCCAGAAACGGATGGCGATAACCGTTATATATTAGTTGCCATTGACTATTTCAGTACATGGCCTGAAGCGTATGCAATCCCTAATCTAGAGGCAACCACAGTTGCGGAACAAATAATAACGAATTGGGTCAGTAGGTTTGGTGTGCCTCACGAACTTCATTCGGACCAAGGACGGAACTTGGAATCGCGGACTTACCAGATGTATAAAATGTTGGGAATAAGAAAAACCAGAACAACTCCTCTACACCCACAATCTGATGGCATGGTAGAGCTCTTCAACAGAACATTGATCGAGCATCTAAAGAAAGTAGTTGACTATCGTCAACGCGATTGGGATCGACATATTCCTAATGGCTTATAGATCAGCCGTTCATAGTACTACCAGACAAACCCCAGCTAAAGTCATATTCGGAAGAGAGATGCGTTTACCTAGCGACCTCAAATTCGGTACCACCAGAGGTGAACAAAAGTTACCAGAAGACTACGTATCGGAGCTCAAACAACAATTAGCTTATGTACTCGAGGCCACGAGGACTAAATTAGCAGCATATACTGATCGGATGAAGACCCGCTATGACTTACGTGCTAATTCCGCAGGATTTAACGAAGGTGATCTTGTTTGGCTGTACAACCCGAAACGACATAAGGGATGTTTTCCAAAACTACAACAACAGTGAGAGGGACCGTATTCAGTAGTAACTAGAATTAATGACGTGGTATACAGGATTCAGCGTGGCACAAGAGGCAAGCGTAAAATTGTCCATTGGCACCCCTTGTGTCAATACTACGAGCATCAGGACCTGTTGATCGGGACGAACAATTTTAAGAAGCGGGCAGTGTTACGTGCAATAGAAAAAGACAACTGGTGACCTCTGCTGGCAATAGAGATGGAATCTTCGGGAAGGTTCAGGAATAGAACGAATAGAATAGTCGAGAAGGAATAGAACACTCCAGAATAATCTGGAGAGTTTCTAGGGTATAAATATAACAGTTGTCACCGACAAGAAAACAAGAAAAGAGTCTTGTCTTAGGCGTTGCAGTGTTATCAAGCGAAAGAAATAAACGGGCGAAAGTGTTGTAATTGGATTGCGATAATTGAAAGTACAGTATTAGCAATAATTAAAGTTGAGTTGATTAATTGAAGGTTTATGAATTTTATATGATTAGAGTGAAATAAAGAACTTGTAGATATTGAGTGTATGGGGTTATACGACCCGGTGATCCAGTTTATTTTAAGAAAAAATCATATGGTTGTTTAAGCCATTGTTTATTTTCCAGAAAATATTCCGATATTTCGGTCTTTGGTTTAGACTATTATCTAGGCTAACAAAGATACAAATCAAAAAGTTAATTATGCAAACAAAGTGTTATTAATGTAAGTGATTTACCTAAAAATTGGTATGTCAAGTTTATTTAAATGGGTTGTTAAAAACCTTATGTCACAGCTTAAAAGAAAAAATAAGTTTGAAAACGAAAAAATATAGAGACAGAAAACCGCAATCCAAAGAATATCACATAATCAATAATAATATTATAATTTTGACCAAATTCAAACATTTTAAAAAGATTAACTAAAATAGATAAATAAATAAAACAACAATCAAAGAAGAGACAAACTAAAACTAAGACGGGGACTAACAAACTAAAAATTTAATGATATGAACTAAAAACTTAGCTGAAGGAGTACTAAGTTTATCCCGCTAGTGGGAAAGGCCATCCATAGAAAGCATCCATGTATTTATTAAATGTTTATATTGTGAGTGAATGTATTGTGTGTGTATCTTGAAGTTTGTTGCGCTAGGTTTTCTTGATTGTATGTAGAGAGCTTCTATATTTTTCCTTTTTCCAATTTTGCTTTTGTGTAGGATTTTGGGATTTTCAAAATCAAAAGTGTGTGTGTTTTTAATTGCATGCGAAAGACAGGCCGTGCCATAGTTCCGCTCATCCTTCCGTTGTTGGCTGTTATTATGTGTAAGCTTAGATGTCCTAATAAAATCATTCGTGTTCACGCATGCGTGTTTTTATGTCTCTTCCTGTCTCTCCAATGTAGACCTTGTTGCAATTATTCGTCTTGCATTTGATTTCGTATATAGCGCCCTTCGTTGGTTTTACAATATTTGCTTTGGTGTCTGTGTACAACATCTTATGTACTAAACTTCAATTTTAATAAAAACTACTTCAACAACTTTGCACTTTTCCCAAATAAACTAAATTTTACTAAATAATCACCATATTTCTTCCATTTTGTCAAACAAACAAAACATAGGAAGGAAATTAAAAAAAAACTGAAACGAGGGTAATCAATTGTCGCCGATTTTATGCTTTCGTCAAGCACGAAGTCGATCATTTCAACTATTTGAAAGAAACTACACTTAGTCCAATGAATAGCACACGATAGAATAAATAGAAAAAGTTGCGAGCTATATTAAACGGTGAAACCATATTAATGCCCCCACAAATAAATAAAATATATGTTTAAATAGTATGTATTTGTTTAGATAAAAACAATAAATATACAAAAAACTTTATTAATCCACTTGTACAATAATAATTGTCACAATTGTAAATAAATTGTTCTATGCAACGCATAATACATATTCCTCTTTACAGTTAAAGAAGACAAAAAAAACTCGTAACTTTCAGGTAATTTCTCATGCCGTACTAACTCCAATTAATATCAGATGCTTCGATAACCAAAATGATAGAAAAGCTTGACAACCAACAACCAAAAACAAAAAATATAATTTCCTCTTCCTGCCCACTGTGTAATCAAATTGATTAGTTTGTTGAGGCTCACTATATGGATCATAACTTATGCCAGCTCCAGCTGGGGTTTGTACAGCATCATGTAAAACTTTCGTTTTTAAAGTGCGTAACTGAAAGATAAAGAAATAAACGTTAAGAAATGAAAAAAAAACATTTAAAATCGACTTTATTCCTTACCAAGAAAAACCCTAACGAAAAGCTGCAGTATATTAACGCTATGTAATAACCCGAACTGTAGAAGAGAATGCTCACTAGCACGCATGCTACAATTATAACGAATTTATATCCGCTAAAAGCAACAAGATCTAGAGTTTTAAGATTTGTTGGTATGTTCGCTACATAAAGCGTTACTGAATATATAATAAGTTCAAATATGCTGTAAGCTAAGGCACCCGATGCTTGAATGCCCAATTGTTCCGGAGAAAATCGATTCTGCATACCTAAAAGGAGTCCAGCTAGAACAACGTAAGTTATATAAGCCATTGAAGGGATGTATAGATCTGGAGCGTTAATATCATATCGGGGTTGCACTGGACTTTCTTGATCGTATTTTAAAGACCAATCCTGCAAGCAAATAATAACTAATTAGAATAAAAACAGATGAGTTATGAATTTTTTGAATTGTCTGAAAAACAAACTTGCATTTCTAATATATTAAGTCGATTGTCCAGAAAAGAGAAGGAATAAATATTCAGAAATTTACTGAGGAAAGACCAGAGTTCCATATAAGGGAATAGTAAGGAAAAAGGAAATGAGAAAAGAGATTAGGTAATTCATACAAGGATGGTGATGGAGAGATCAATATAATCCTTGAACTTGCAGGAAGAAATCGAATAGCACTACATATATAAATCACGCCAACAAAATTAAATATTTATTCTGCGCACAGTGTAATTGGCAGTTATACATAGTTGGTCAAACGAGCTTAGTTTCTATATTAAAATTAATAAACTTTGACTTGCAAAATTGCATTGGTGCATTAATATATATGTGATTGCCCTGATAAGCTTTATTGCATCATAATAATTAGCCTCGTGTGAGCAAATATCGAAAGAATGAGAATTAATTTGTTGTTACTGATATTTTTTTACAATTAGCAACGTTCTGTTTTTGTTAATGTAATATAATCTTTTGTTTACTTAGAAATAGATTTTCTTTGGATTAGTACCTTAGAACATATAGTAACTAAAGGAAGGGAAATATCGTGTAAAAGCCCTATCGATGTGAGGGAATTTCGGTTCTTAGGAAAGGCAAGAAAAATTTAACTTATGTCGATTTCGATGGGACTTCAGTGCAACACCGGTATTGCACTTTTTCTAGCAGTGCAACACTGAAAATGTTCGATGGGACAATTTTTATAGCAGAAGTGCAACACTGACTTCCCCTACTTTGCACTGGATATTTTGTTGGTGTTACAAATACATATTCAAGTTGAATTGTCATCTGCTCTGTCGAAGTGTACTGTCGCGATTATTTGTGAAATTATTGGAGTTAAATGAATTAAAAGATTTTATTTGGGTAATTGGCATAAAGTTAAGAAGAAATTTGTTTATTACGTTTGACTGTTCCGTGTATATAATACGTGTGCCCACAAATACAAGGAATATGACAGAAATATGTTGATGGACTTCAGTGCTCCAAGTTCTTCTCTGCCAGAAAAAGTGCAACACTGAAATGGTCCCATCGAAATCGACATTAGTTAAGCTTGCTAATGTCAATTAGAATTAAACATCAGATTTGTGTTTTGACGGCTTTTGTATTTGGCGTTTTTTTTTTTTAATTAAAATACTTTTGATTGTTCGGCCGGCTATTTGTATTAATTTGAAATAAAAACACTCGAAGTGACAATTTTGTGAATAGGCCTTGGACTTAAGTTAATAAACGTGCGGTGCTATTTAAATAATCGCCGAAATAATCCCGGAATTTGTTCAAAATATTTCTTTGGTTACATTTTTGTCTTCTCAACTTTTTTTTTGTTCTTTAATGTTTCAGTGGCAGTTCACAATTAAAAAATTTTTTTTTAATTACGCCCCTACTACTTTCATGAGCTTAACACAATTTAAATTTAATTTTAAATCATACACATTGAAGAAAATATAAGAATTGAGTGAGGAAGCTTTCGCTATGAAGACTCAAGATGTTCACTAATTCAGCGACAGTTACTTGGCACTGCTTTGATATCTCCAAGCTACGGTCCGCGGGCCAACACCGACACGCGAGCACCGAGTATCCAGCCCGCGGCAGCAGGCCGGACATGCCCGATATCCGGCCCGTCGTATGGTACCGCGGCCCACATTTAAAAATTGCTACTAAAATGAATCGCAGCAATTTCATACTTTATGCGCACATGCATTAAGTCGACATGAACGCCGTCGAGGGGCAGCTCGCGCCGCCATCTTGGCAGTAGCGAACGGTACGTCACCGAGAGGAGTATGGCTACTTGGAATTATAATTTTCGCCTAGACAAAATCATAAGTTCCCTTGTTTAATTGAGGTTTCCACACAGGGCCTGAGAGAAGATATGGGGGGCCCCGGCCAATCAGAAAAATGGGGCCCCCTCCGTCAGAAAATCGTAAAAATTTTCAACCAAATAAATAAAACATAAGAAAGGTTTTTTTTGTTAAACATTTATGAAATTTATTTAATTAATCTTTAAACCTTATGTAAAGTATTATTTTTCATAATATATTAATGCTAAATTTGAAAGTAGGTACTGTAACTGCCTTAATAACTGGACTGAGGAGTGAAAGTGTATTTAACTCGTTGTCTCAGTTGCATTACAATAATGCATAGCCAAGTTCTTTTCCCCCATTAATGCAAAAGACGAAAGTATATGAAATTACTTGTTTCATTCTAAAAAAGCACCAAAAATTTTCCAATTTTGCGCTACTGCTTCTTAACTTGTCATTAGGTAACTTTGTATAGGAATGACAGAAATCGAATGAAAACAGTATCAAATACTACCATATGCATTTACAGTCGCAACCCAAAACTGCACCAACACGCATGAGCTCATTCGATATAATTTTTCTGTCTATTAAAATAGTATTAGTACCTATATCATATACCTACATAATACGCCTAAATATAACCTTTGTAGGAATATTGTACATAACTATAAAGTAGAAGCCGGAAAGAAAAATGGTACAATGCTATGCACAATTTTTATGATACTTTGCTGTGCAACATTTTTCTGCAAAAATTTTGTTATTTTAAAAATTATTAGAAAAATATATTTTTATTTCAGTTGTATTTAGCATAGATTTAGGGAGCCCTCCGTGGTCTTGGGGCCCGTGCCATATGGCCCTCATGGTCCCCCTCTATCTGGCCCTGTTTCCACATGTAATAACTTCTTTAGTTTGAACGCTAGGTAATGTAGTTTACGATTTCGGTGTTTATTTTCACCCACCATTGTGTTTATTTGATTAATGAATAATTTTGAAAAATCTAGTCATAGGTGCAATAAGGCCCACTGGAGGAGACCTTGGGCTTTATTAACCTACCTAACCTATATTCTCAATGAAACTAATGTTTAATTATTAAAAATAACCGAAATTTGTTGATTTTTTTAGTTTTACCAAGTTTAAAGGGAATCATTCCGCTGATTAAGATCTCGCAAAAGATAATTTTTGCTTGGGGCCTTATTATACTGTGGTAGTTTAATAAGGCCCTTGGAAAAGGTTTCATAAAACTGAATTATTTTTTTAAATACCCACTTCTGTTATAGTTTTCCTATTTTTTTGGTGTGCAAATAAATAAACTTCACGGAAAACTTGTTTTTGTGGTTCTATATCACCAAATACTGGATTTAGTGCATTTTCAAATTAGGTGGGCCTTATTTGCCGCAGATACCTTCATTTTGATAAATTTTACAATATAAGTAATCCTACAAAATAAAAATGAGATGTTTTTATTTATCCACTAACTAAGAAACGTATTAACTGGCATACTTATATAATGAAATCGGACACTTTAGTTGTAATTAATGATATGAGATTTAACCTAATAACTTGCAATAAGTTACGTACATAGTAGGTAAGTCGACTTCGGTAATCAACTTCAAAAGTTCGTCAGGATCTGTAAGTATTTTTTTTATTTTGGAGAATATTTTTTCACACAGATAAGTAGTGCCGAAAGCGGAAAAAAAGCCACGACCCAATCTGTGCAACTGATCAAACTGTGTAAGTGGAAGACTCCTATAAAATTCTAGCAATGATGACTTTGATGAATTTCTGTTGCAATGGTTTCTATATCGACGTTAAAAGGATTTTGAAAAATCTTGATATCGTTTGCAATTTCATTAAAATCTGAAAAACGATACTCGAAATCTATTTTCAAATCAACCAGTTTCAATTGAGTTTCCTGACTAAATGTTTGCATGCATTGAAATGCGTGAAACATTTTGTATTCAGTTAAGATTAAAATAAAACAATTCTTTGTCGAAAGGACTTAATATACCTAAGTGTATAAATCAGGCAGAAGCTGCTTTTCTCCTTGTAATTTATGATTCGGTCATTCATACGTTTAGTTAAATCTGTATAAAATGATAACTTCCATAACCACTCATTATTTCATAATTCAGCCTTGTTTTCATTCAGGAAAATTTTGATTATTTTTATCGCGTTAGAACTTTCCGCAACTAAACCAGGATTCTGCTTGGCTCAGTGCTTAGTGTTGGCTGGGGATAGTTTTTCGCCATTGGACAGGGTAAGAGTCATGTGTAAAATTGTTTCCTCTTTTGTTTCGGGTCTTATTGTCACATACCTAAATGCAAGGAGTTTAAAAAATAAATCTGACGTCTCAGTGACATGTTCAATGGATCCAATGTTCATGCATTAGTTGTATCTGAGACATTGCTGACAAGAATATTAATTCAACATTTATCTCTTCCTCATTATAAGATTTTTAGAGTTGACCGAGAGGAGCGCACAGTAGGGGGAGTTGCTATTTATGTCCATGAGTCTCTGAATGTCTCAGTTCTCAAAGAGTCCTCTTATGGAGCAAATGTTGAGTTTATTGGGGTTGAGACTAGTCCGCGTTTCGAAAAATGTGCTCTTTTTGGAATTTACTGCATCCCAAAATATTATAATTCTGAAAATGCCTCCGAACTGGAAGACGCTATCTCTTCAACTATCGCGGTATACCAGAATGTAGTTGCTTTTGGGGATTTGAATGTTAATGCTCTCAGGTCTAGCTCGTCACTTGATAATCTATTATATCTACTTCAGAGGCTGGACCTCAAAGTTGTGAACAGTCTGCCCACATATCACAATATCTCATCGCCATCTCAGTTGGACTATATTTTAACTACTAATATGGTCGATGTCCTTTTTCACAATCAGATCTCCCCACCGATCACGACTTTTTATACTTGACCCACAAAATGAGAATAGATTCATTACCAACCATGACATCGTTCACAAATAGGGATTTTAATAATATTAATAAGAATTTACTAGCATCGGAATGCAATAATATTCATTGGGACAATCTTTACAACTGTAGTATTCTCGATGATAAAACAGAAATTGTTACTAGTGCTGTTTTGTATCTATATGATAAATATGCCCCACTCAGAACATGTAATATTCGTCCACAGCGTTGTACCTGGATCACTGATGAAATCCGCCAAACAATGGCTGAGCGTGATTTCTTACTAAAAAAATACAAATAAATCATAATGAGATAGATCTCAATAGATATAGGATTTCCCGTAATAGGGTAACAAGCCTGATTCGATCTTCTAAACTTGCGTATCTTGGATTAAAACTGGACCCTGCCAAGAAACTTTGGAAGAACATTCGCAATCTGGGTATTTATGGCGACGATCAGCCTCAAATCGTTGCTGATCCTAATGTATTGAATGATTTTCTAGTACCTTTCTACCTTCTACCAATAATGTCATCCATGAGATTTCTAATCAACCCAATCCTGATTTTAGCATGAGCATCCCTCAAATGGATGGATTCTCATTTAAGTGTGTTACTGGAGTTGATGTTATTAATGTAATATATTCAATCAAGTCAAATGCCTCCGGGCCGGATACACTCTCTCCGAATTTCGTGAAATTAATTGCTCCATTTATAATAAGCCCGTTAACGCACATTTATAGTCAGTGTCTAATGACATCACAATTCCCCACTAAGTAGAAGTGTGCACTTGTTGTTCCCATTCCTAAGAAAACTCGTCCTAATGTTCCAGCGATTTTCAGCCAATTAGTTTATTAAATTTTCTTGCTAAAGGGTTAGAGAAAATAATGTATAACCAATCGACTGAGTATATTGAATGTAATAATCTACTGTCAAAGTGGCAATCTGGATTCAGAGCAAAATATAGCTGTGAAACTGCTCTTTTAAAAGTTACAACTGATATTCATGAAACTCTTGATAATGATCTTCTAACAAAACTCGTTCTGCTTGATTTCAGTAAAGCATAAGTCCTCGACAACTCTGGATTACCACGACCTGCTTGTCGTTAGGCGTAAGATCCAGATTAGCAAAAGCGCTTGTTGTCCCCCACTTCATATATGGTAGCCTTGCATTTGCCAAACTTGACTCACAGTGTAAAAGAAAATTAACTGTATGTCTATAAATTGCGTAAGCATTCTCATGTGTCGGCGTATGCAAGTTTGTTCCTTGGTATTTCCTTCGAAACTTTCCGAGCACGTCGCGAATTAACATTCTTGCATACGTTGATTTATGATAAAACACCAGAATATCTTTATGAAAAACTATAATTTCTAAATTCAACACGACATCTTAAGCTTCTTGCTCCTAGATGTTCTTCACGATTTGGCGACCGCTCTTACCTCGTTCAAGCAATTCGAAGGTGGAACTGTCTTCCTGGTGGTGCTCAAATTGCGAGTTCTGGCAGAGCCTTTTCTAAAATTATTAAGGACTTACCTAACCTTTAGTTATGAATGATGCAAAGTATGTAGCAATTAATCATTTTATTGCATTTAATTCAAACTTTATGTATATACCTAACTCTGATATTTTGCAATTACTTCTTTTTTTTCTTTAACTAATTTATATTTCTATTTCTTTTAATGTGTTTTCTACTCTTTCATTTTTGTTAGTCTAAATTTGTTGTATACTTAATCCTTTACTTTTTTTGTGTAACTCTCTTCTTATCATAGAACATTATATTTTTATTTATTTATTAATTTTTTTTTTTTTTATTCGTACTAACATATTTACGTATTTATTTATATCCCTATTTATATTTATTTTAGCATTAGTATTTTTCCCTCTCTTTTTATTTTACAATGATTTATTTCTTCATTATTATTTTATTTATGTTTCCTTAATTATTTGTTTAATCTTTTTAATTTGTCAAGTATCTAGGCCTAATTTTAAGCTTTCCTAATATATGTAATCTAACAAATTAGAAGTACATAATAAGATTGCAATCTTTGTACATGAGCAGTAAATAAATTATTAATATTATTATTATTAAGCCAGCGTACTACAGTATAATATGGAAGGTCATTTTCTCAAATCTGTTCAATAAACTGTCAGAATTGACGATGATTTAGCGCAAATGATCTGTTATAATTACAGCTGACATAACTGGCTTTAAAGCTTCTGACATATCCATGCATTTTTCGCACAAATACTGTTGATGAATGATACAATGTACGATTAATGTACGAGAGCAACGACGCCTTAATTTTTTCCACACATGTCTTTGCCACTATCAGTAGTGATACACATCAAGTGCTTCCATTGAAGATTGTTTTTTGAACAGGATTTTCAACTCCATTAAAATTATCTTCTCCAGTGGTCGTGCCGTGAATGCTATTGGCGTCAAGAAGCTCTTCATTCACTTCATAATTTTTACCTATCCATCGAATATAAAGTAACACTTGAGCAGAATCTGAAACGTCTGTTGACTCATCCAGGGCAAAGCGAATCACTTTAAGTGTCGATTTTTGTCAGACAATTGAGTTAATATATGTTCTGCAATACCACCTACCCTTTGAGTCACAGTATTTGCTGACAAACTAATGTTTTGAAATAAATTAGGTTTTTCTGGACACATTTCTTCTGCTGCAATCACGCAATCCTTGATTAATTCGCTGTCCATGTTTTCCATGTTATTAAATGAGCTACATGGAAACTAGCATGAGCTGCTGCATCTTGTTCAGCATTTAATTTCTTAAACAACATATGCGAAGATTTCAGCACGCGCTTGAAAGATTCATATTTTTCTAATTGTAGGCTTCCTCTTTAAATGTTCTGCACTTATTATCTATCTTTCAGTTCTCTTCCATATTTATACAAATCCACAAAAAAAGCGCGTAACTTCAAATCAAAATAATGTGTATTTTCACTAATACTAAAAAACTAAAATCAGAAAACATATTATATGATGAGCTAGCTAGGTCTTGGACCCTGCGACTTAGTGGAGGAATCAGTGTGGCCCTTAGGCTAGAAAGTTTGGAGACCCCTGATCTATACTATCTATAGGGATAGACTCTAACAATGTATCACTCAGCCAGCTGCTTTTAACCATCAATTCCTGAACCAAGGACCTTTATAACCACCGACTTCAGGGTGAGCATAAGCTTAACCGAATAATTGAATAGTAGTACTTGTGTAATTATCCAGTAAGCAATTATTTATAAATAATTATATAATATATTTTGCCTATATGTAATTGAACCACTGTAATTAGTTTAAGGCGGGGAGGATGCTTGAGTCGCATAATTAACATTATGCACAATAAGATTAAGACAATTCTTAATTTGCATTCCAAAAAATTTCCCATGCAGTTAATTCTCACGAATTCATACCATTCTGTGTAAATTGGTGCAATGATCATCATTCTCTGTTTGGCTAATTATTGCCCACGTAAAACTCAGTACACAGAAGTGTGCCTGTGCTTTAGTTTTCTATACATATTGTATGGTATGTAGAAGACAAGAATAATTTAATATTGCTTTAAAGCAAGTACTAGGGTATAAGAAATTTGTTTGGTAAGCATTTCATTCATATTTATTATTAATTATTATATTACATTAAGTCAGTTGTTATATTTCTTGTTAGCAAACAAGGACTTTTTATTTGATCTCTTGGTGAGGCTACCAAGAGCGCTACTCACAGCTCTGACTCAATACATAGCTTATTGGACTAATCAACAATTACAAGCACCTTTGTAGACATACTTATCTTCAGTTAATGAGTGCTCCAGTTAGTCCGCTCATCGTTATATTCCTAGGGAACGCAGCCTGTTATATGAGGCATAGTTAGTGTACCTATTGCACTAATAATAATAATAATAATAATTTATTGCTAGTATTTGTACACAAGATTTACAATCTTTTTCTTAGTACGAAATAATAAGTCGGTGCTAGATAAATTAGTGTTAAAAATAAGAACTGAGCTATAAATAAAATTAATCTGCATTGGGTTCATAGTTCAGAAAAAAAAAATACATAAAAAAGTCATTTCAAAGCAAAAAAGCATATAAATTAAGTATCTACTGATTTTATAATTAGTTCAAATTTAGTTTAACTATAATATAAGAATATTCTAACTCAACAGTCACACGGTACATTAAACCTTGGTGACACCTGTTATTGCTCCACGAACATAATCTAAAGGCGCCGAATAAACCTATTCGTCGCGCTATAAACAATGCAGTTGACCAAACAATAATTCAGAAATGGATGACCGTGTTGGTTCAGAAGGTGATTGGATATATATTTTATTTATTAGTATATTATTATACTATTTAATACAATACTAGGACTTAAAATAATTCTGTAAAGGTAGGTATATTTCTTTTAGGATGGGAATGGTTTTATGAAAAACAACCGAAAAGTTTTTAATTTTATATACGTGCATTTATCAATTGATTTATTTCTTGATATTCTTTTAAACTTTTTACACTTATTTGTTTTATTCATTAATATTTTCTATAACTTTATTCGCTTACTAGATCTATTCCCGTTACACGCTTTACGATCTGAAATTAATTACTCTCCGTTTTATCACTTGCCCGATGTACCTTTTTTCGTCCGTCTTCAATCGCCCGTATTCAATCACTCGCCTTCAGTTCTTTCAAAAACCTTTCTTCATGCTTTCGCACTGACCTACTTTCATTTGTTGCTTCATATTGTAGGATCAGCGGAATTAGCGTATTTTTACAAATATAAAGTTGATCAGCTATTGCGAAAGTATATAATCGATACCCTAAAGAATTCAATTGCCTCGCAATTGCTTTTCTGGGGTATATATTTTGCAATAACTGATCAGCACTTAACGGTAACCACTTTTACATTAGATTCCTCCCCCTCTATGAAGCGAATGCTGT
Organism: Dioctria linearis; assembly: GCA_963930735.1. NCBI lineage: Eukaryota > Metazoa > Arthropoda > Insecta > Diptera > Asilidae > Dioctria > Dioctria linearis. The sequence continues at coordinate 184,866,295 of OZ005741.1, read as the reverse complement.
AAGCCTTCGTTAGGGTATTAATTTTGGGGTTGTATTATATGTATTGGCTGTGAGAACGCCGGGTAAAATCTCTTGTGAGAAACAAAACATTTCACCTTCACAGTTATCTGCTGGTATTTCTAATACCATTTCTGATCGCGGTGGAATCCGCGTCGCAGTGTCATGAAGAAAATCAGTGTTTATGTTTGTTTCTTTAGATTTGCTTGAGGTTAAGGAATTGGAAATGTTTGAATGTTTTCCTTTACTATGGTTGGTGTAGTGTGTACTAGTAATTATTGCATTAGGATCAGATGATAGTGAATATTTTGCATTAGGTTTATGCTTATGATCTAATGTTTTCGCTACTGTTTTATTTAAAAAAGGGATTTTTAGGTCGATTGGGTTGCTATCGTTCTACGGGAAGTGTAAAATGCCTTCAGTTGTGAGAATATTTGCATTTCGCCATAGAAAGTTACGGCCTAATATACCATCGAAAGGAACAGAGCTGTTAGCATTACAGATATTAAACTCACATTTAAGACCTTCCCCTATAAGAAAAACTCCTATGCAAGACACAAGCGTTGTGTGAGTTTAGTTCCGAACGCATTAACAGTTTCTCCCGGCAATTGCATACACCGTCGTATGTCGCTTATTATGTCATTAATGGACTTTTCTGGGGTGAATGAATTTAATAAAAGCGACTGAAATTCAGTGTTTTTTTTATTTTTAGGTGTATTACTAAGTCGTAGGCTTCCCCTCTCAACTTAGTTTTCAATAACGGTATCTGAATGCCCTTCTCCTCATCTGTAGGCAAAGCATCATGTACCTGCTTACAGCAATCTAAAAATATTTGCAGATCATTTGCGAGATTATTTCGTCTGTCACCGTGAAAAATGGGGACGACGTTATTGACGAGCTTACTTATTCGCTCCAGTGCTATCATTGTACTTTTATCAGAATTTCTTGAACCGGGGTGTGCGAATATTGTTGCTTCTTTGACTATACCACTTACGGGAGTTTTTTCTATGGGATATGAGTTAAAACGACTGCGCTTGTAAACGATACCACTTCTTAACTTGCAATCGCTAAATCTAGTTTGGGATGTTTGTTTTGAAACTTGATCGCACGAATTTGGAATTGAGCTTGTTGCTTCTTGAAAGACTGCAATTCCTGAAGCAGGGATTTCAATACTTTCTCTTGTAAGTTCAGGAGAACTTAAATTATCTAAAGAAAGTGAATTTATTCGTTCACAAAGATGCTCGTATTCTTTAGTGCGAGTAATATGCTCTAGTGGCAATTGGGGGAGACTTGATCGTCGAGTGCGGCTACCAGGGGTTCGGGCTAGATCTGGGCAAAAATAAGCAAAAGACATTTACATGTGTCCTACAGAACCGTGGTTATCTTGTTTTTTCATATTACGAAATGTGAAAAAACGTAAGTAGAATTTTTTTTTAACTGATCTTTTTTTTACACGATAATTATTGTCTTCTCATATTACGAATTAAGTAAGTTGCGTTTTCCTAACACATTTTTTTCACGATAATTACAGAGAGATTCGATTTTATTCAAGCCCTTACGTACATATATGTATATACATATGTATATAGCTAATTTGTTTTTTTTTATACCTTGTTCTGCGTTATCAATTAAGTACCTACATATACACCTACGTAGTTAATAAAATCTGATTTTTGTTTTGTGTTTAAAATATTATGTGAATGATACATATAATCGGTACTTATATGTATGTGTATATTTACAAAATTGGCTGACTTACAGACGATCTGGTGTCTTGTTTCTCCACTTTTTTCCACTTTCACGTGCTTTGTTATTCCTGTTGTAGTTTTTTTTTTTTATATATATAAATATAAGTTGCACTGTATTGTTCTGTTTTGTTTTTTCTTTCTCTTTTTTTTTATTTATGTTCTTTTTAAGTTCACTTGGTAAATACACATTTATAAAATATTAATTTTTTCACTTTCCCATCCTACGGCTGCGCCAATTTGTAAAGGCTATATTTCTTTTAGGATAGGAATGGTTTTATGAAAAACAACCGAAAAGTTTTTAATTTTATATACGTGCATTTATCAATTGATTTATTTCTTGATATTCCTTTAAACTTTTTACACTTATTTGTTTTATTCATTAATATTTTCTATAACTTTATTCGCTTATTAGATCTATTCCCGTTACACACTTTACGATCTGAAATTAATTACTCTCCGTTTAATCACTTGCCCGATGTACCTTTTTTCGTCCGTCTTCAATCGCCCGTATTCAATCACTCGCCTTCAGTTCTTTCAAAAACCTTTCTTCATGCTTTCGCACTGATCTACTTTCATTTGTTGCTTCATATTGTAGGATCAGCGGAATTAGCGTATTTTTACAAATTTATTTGTATTGCGAAAGTAAATAATCGATACCTTATAGGTCGATACCCTAAAGAATTCAATTGCCTCGCAATTGCTTTTCTGGGTTATATATTTTACAATAACTGATCAGCACTTAACGGTAACCACTTTTACATTACAATCCAAATATTACTTAATACCAATATCATTACATTTTCTTTAATTTGTTTTTTACATTTGCTCATAATTACACCTAACATAATTTATTAGATTACTTTTAAATGCTATCGTATTCCTTTTAGATACATTATCTTATTTTTAGCTCTACTCTGTACAGATGTATTGCGGCAAAAGGTTATTTTTTATCTTGTACACCAAGTGTAATACCTTAAAGATTGTTCTTTGTTTTCCATTCATTCAGCATAAAGTTTCAACATAACTTGAATAGATCTCATAATTTGAATATAGACCTCATAGATTATTTTAAAATGGTTGTAAACGTGACGTCATTTGTGCATAAAAGTGAAACTATTGAACAGTAATACTCAAAGTGGGGTTCAATAAATGTATTATATACTTTTATCGCAGTCATTAGATTTAATTTAATTAGATATTATACGTTTAAAGAAGGAAAATTTTTTTTGCATAACTTTTAAATTTTAACTGATTATCTATAAGGTATTAATTTTTTGTTCACAATATCAATTTGTTTATTTTCTATAAAAATTGATCTTATGCTCGTAGATTTAATAACCAGTGCCTTTCTTTTATTTATATTAAGCTTAAGTCTATTCATATTCAATCATTTACCAGTATTTAAGTCTTCCTGTAGTTTACATGTACATCCGTTTTAACATTCACCAGCTATATATGTCAGAGTGTCTTTTGCTAATTGTATCACTTTTGAATTTTTTATAACTAGTGCCATATCATTTACATACATCATTTCCTCTTACTCTACACTTGTCCAGTTTTTGCAATAAAATTGTCATATTTATTTTCTCATATGCTCTTTTTAGGTCAAGAAAGACAATTATTACAACTCTTCTTTTATCTTGATCCTGCTTCCAATTTGTTAATATTAAGTTTACAGCAGTTTCACAAGAATGTCCCTGTCGGAAACCAGATTGACATTCTGTGGTATTAGAGTTAAATTCAAAGTATTTTTGATGTTGTAATTGCACTACTTTTTCGATTACCTTTTCGTATGTTGCAAGCATATTTATCGGTCTGTAGAACTCACAGCTCTTTTTTACTTTTACTTTTTCACCTGGTGTTTCCAGATATCAGGAAATATACCACTTTCTAATGATTCAATAATAATATCTTTCATTCATTTTTGTTGTTATAATACTTGTCTCAAAGACTTCGTAAAATCGGGATATTCCGTCTAGATTGATTGATATTTAAATTATCAGCTGCATAATAATTTGAAATCTGTCGTGATTAATTATTCATACCCAAGGCAACCTTTCGAATTTGTGACGCACAAGTTAACGGTGATAAATATGCAGTAGTTACTACTTATTGCCCAAAATTCCTTTTCTACAGACACTGCATTTGTATTTGAAGATTTTAAAGGGGGTGATTTTAAAATCAATATACTTCACTATAATGCACTTTTTTAGAACTTCCTTTATCTTTTCCAACGGCTTAATTTGAAACAAGCAAATGGGTTACCCAAATTTTGGCTCTTTATCTAGTTATTCTAGTTATACATGATGGTGGTATAGTGGTATAGAGTCCAGCTAAGCCGATCCATCTCTTTGGATACAGGTAATACCATATTAATGGAATGTCCCATAGGATGAAATGTCATGCTGTAGACGATAAAGTAGAAAAATTGTATCACCTCATACGTCAGATTAAAAATACACTCTGCTCCGTAATCCCCAGATGAACGGGATTTTCATATTCATATTGTACTTTCCTTTCCTTTCTTTGCTAGGGTAGAATAGGATAGGCGTAGGATAGAAATATAATGATCCTCACTGAACGTGTAGTTCATATATTTTTTTCCATTAAATTCTAGGAATCCGGTGAGCTGAGGGATGACCGGAACAGACGCCAACTCATGGCATTACACCTCTGGCCGGCGCATAGTATAAAGTTAAATAAAAATTATTTCTATCCTTATTTGGCGTGTTAATTTATTTAAAATAAATCTTATTCCTTAACTTAATAGTTTTCCACTTTATTATTTATTTAGCGTTTTTTGCTATTTATTATAAAAAACAATAAAATTTTACACTCTCTCTTTTCTATTTTTTCCTTTCCTTTTACCTTAGTTTAAGTTTTTGTAGGTAATTCTAAAAAATTCAAGTATTTTTTTCTTAAATATCCGAAAATTGCTCATGTATGAAACTCATACCTATATTATTATCGCGTAAAAGCTTCAGCTGTGTAGATGTAGATTCGACGGAGATGTGTCGTCCTACTTCATTTTTTTTTCATTTATTGAGAATATACAAAATCCAATGTACTTAAGATTACGAAAAACAAAAGCATAGTTAACAAATTAATTTGCCCGACTTTTAAGTATGTCTGACTACATAAATATAAGGTGAAAATGCTATTATACAATTTGAATAATTCTGTACTTTTCCAGTTTCATAACACAATATCACAAAAATTTGTCGAATACAGTTGCTCCTGGTTACTAAGCTTAGTCTGTACTGGCTTTAACCTACGAACTTAAGAACTAAATAACAATTCATTTTTTTTTATTATTATAAAACGTAACAGTACCCAATTGGGCCCAATACATTAGTATGTATATAATTTTTCTTATACTTGTAAGTACATACAAATAAAAATTTGAAATGAAGTAAAGTAAAACAAATATTTACTTAAGGTTATTCAAGCTTGGCTTAGTTGGTAATTTATTTTATCAACTAATGCCCTAGACACACAGCGCTTTTAATGAAGAAATAACTGACGATTCATTAGTCTATAATGATTCATTATAAACTGCAGACACACAGCCATTTCTTTAATTAAGTTGCACTGTCAAACTGGTTTTGATAAACTTATATCATTAAAGAAGCGATATGGATCGAATTAACACGATAAACTTGTTTTTATTTATTTTATTTTCAATTTAACAATTTATAAATGAGAAAAACTTTATATTAAAAGGAATATTGACAATATATAATTTGTTATTCGAATTTCTTTACATTTCTTCTTCTTATTTTTCAAATCGGCAGATGCACAGCGGAACTCCAGATTTACATTATATGCCAAATCTAGCACATTTTTCCTCATTATAGCTATAATGAAGGAGGAAAACACTTCATTAATGCACTTCATTATCATCTGATTTTCGTGCTATAATGACATATACAATTTGACACACGGCATTTTAATGAATAGTTAGTACAAATGATTCATTAGTTCGTGCTGTGTGTCTAGGGTATAATGCCTTAGACACAAAGCACTCTTAATGAAGAAATAACTAACGACTCATTAGTCTATAATGATTCATTATAAACTGCGGACACACAGCCATTTCTTTAATTAAGTTGAGGTGTCAAACTGGTTTTGATAAACTTATCACCTTAAAGAAGCAATATGAATCGAATTAACGCGATAAACTTTGTTTTCATTTATTTTATTTTCGAATTTAACAATTAACAAATGAGAAAAACATTATATTAAAAAAAAATATTAATAATATAATTTGTGTTTTGCATTTCTTTGCATTTCTTCTTCTTATTTTTCAAATCGGCAGATGCACAGCGGAGCTCCAGATTTACATTATATGTCAAATCTAGCACATTTTTCCTCATTATAGCTATAATGAAGGAGGAATACACTTCATTAATGCACTTCATTATCATCTGATTTTCGAGCTATAATGACATATACTATTTGACACACAGCATTTTAATGAATAGTTAGTACAAATGATTCATTAGTTCGTGCTGTGTGTCTAGGGTATAAGGCTTTAAAGTTTGGCTCTTGTACGTTAATAGTACGAGAATCTTGGTGTCTTACTACTGAGTCTGACCGCATGGCGCCATTTGAATGCACATTTAGAGATTTAAAGCACACAATTTTATATAGGGTGTTGGACTTCAATTCACCTCCTCGATTATATGGGGCGGTGAATTGAAGGTAAGCAAAAGGTGTTTAATTAGCTCAATAAGCGGGATCTTGAATAGATTGTTGGCTTCATTTAGGAACTGGTCTAGTTTCTTGCCGCAATTGGGATCATTGCTCCTAGAGTATTCATGGCTGATGTTACCTTTAAGGATATCCGCATGAGTTTTAGAGGGATTTATAATGGGCGCTACTTGGTTTTTCACCGAAACGATTCTTTTATTAGCTTTTTCTTGATCATGGCTTTTAGATCGGTTTTTTTTTCTTCCATTATTTAATAAGATTTTGCCACAAATTCTTAAAATCTATCTTAACGCTAGACTTTGTGGTTTAGTGTGGAGGAGGTAGCTAGGATTTCGTTAGGATCCGTTTCAGTTAGTATGTGGTGCGTTAGAGCCTCGTTGTTAGTCCGTTGGCAATTAGGTGCGGGGATTAGTCCGTTCGTAGCCTCTCTGGAGTACTTCAGGAGTTCAGTTGTTCTTGTCGTTATGCCTCGTTCGTAGAGTAGTCTGGGTAGTTCCCCGCACTCGTGAAAGATATGTTTTGCAGTGAGCGCTGCGCCATCGCAAAAGGTGCAAGGTGGTGTTGGCTGTCCTCTGAACAGGTGTTGCTTAATAGCCAGGAAGTGCCCCAGCCTGATTCTGGCGATCTCGATCATTGTTCGTCTGGGTAGATCGAGCATTTCTGGACAATTGGTGGTGTTGTGGTGGCTGGCGAGGAAGTCACCTGAGCTGTTCCAAGCCAGTTGTCTAAGGGCGTCTCGTACCCGTTTGTATTGCGTGAGGGCAGCTTTGTACGCTGGAGGGTTGATAGTGATCTCATCGCTCTCGGCTGTGCTCTCGTTGCCTGGAATGCCCACATGACCAGGACACCAGGTGATCCAGATGCTACGATTTTGTATTGTTCCCCTGACATTTGCTGCCAGAGTGTTTTTGTTTTTAATGTTATGGATCGCTTTGATCGCAGAAAGGCAGTCTGAGAAAATCACCGTGGTGCCCTTCAGGGTGGCTGCCAACTTGGTAGCCTCCCAAATTGCTGTTAGTTCGGCCGTATAGGCATTGAACCAGTCTGGTAACTTCCTACAGATTTGCAGGTTACCGTTTGAGCAGTCTGCGACGACTGCCAAGGCTACAGCAGAGTCCGCTTTCGAGGCATCTGTGTAGAAGACGTTGTACGCGCTCAGTCTTGCTTTGAGCTCTGTGTGCAGCCGTCTTGTCGTATCGTTGTCTTTGTCTTGGTAATGTACTTCGCAGTCGATGTGGTCTGTCTTGATCCTCCAGGGCGGGGGGAGCGTGACGGGGTTGATGAGGTTTGGATCGAGGGGGGATGGATTTGAGAGGAGTGGGGAAGATTTCCACTGCTTTGTGGAGACCCGATTTTGTGCGTGTAGCACGGAGATGCGTGGACAGGCTGTCCACAACTAAATCATGAAGGGGCGCTTAAGGGTCATGGAAGTTTTTCAGGAAGAGGCTGGCCATGAGCTGGTCTCTTCTGGCGGTGAAGGTGGGAAAGCCTGTCTCTATAAGAAGGCTATCTATGGGGGTGGTGCGTAAAGCGCCTATGGCCGTTCTGGCTGAAGCGTTGATGGCCCTCTGCATTTTGCTGGCATTGCGTTTGGTGGAGAGCCCATAAACTGTAATTAGATAGTCGATCCTTCCCATTATCAGTTGTCTGACTATTTGAATGGCAGTTGGTAGTGGGGGACCCGTGTTCCTACCGCAAATGACCCTGAGGAAGTTATTGCGTTTGTTGACATCTTCCACCACCATGCTGGTGTGCTTGATCCAATCAAGAGTTTTGGAGATGTGCAGACCCAAGACTCTGAGGACGTTTTGTAGAGGAATGGAAGCCATGTCGAAGGACAATTCAACTTCTCGGCAACTCCGTCCTCTGCAGACAAGCAGGGCTTCTAGTTTGCTCATGGCCACCTTGGCACCATTAATTTCTGACCAAACTGAGATTTTCCTCTGGGTCTGAGTGAGGATGGAATTCACGAATGGTGGATTACCAGATGCATAGCATATAATATTGTCTGCATAAATGTGATAACGAAAGTCTGGCGCTGAGCTGAGCTGGGTTGACAGTGAGTGCATGAATGTGGAGAAAAGGTGTACTGAGAGTGGCGAACCTTGCGGTAAGCCGTTCTCCAAGGTGAAAGTGGACGAGAAGTGTACGCCTGATCTGACTCTTATTCTTCTGTCTGTGAGGATTGACTCAACTAGTTTGATGAAGCGCGTGCCGACCTTCCAGTCTATAAGCTGTTTGAGAACGGAGTGCTTCGGTGTTCTGTCGTATGCCTTTTCCAAGTCGATGGACAGCAATACAGTGTATTGACCTCTAGATAAGGCGCATTTTAGGTTGTGCTCCAGTTCCTGCAGAAGATTTTGAGTACCTCTGCCAGGTCTGTAGCTCCAAACCGTGGGAAGCAGCCTTTGCTCCAGAAGCCAATTTAATCTGTTTGCCATCAGCTTCTCGAGGAGTTTGGATGTGGTTTTAAGGAGGGAAATTGGTCTGGTTTCGGCGGGGCTTGGAAAGCGGATGTTCCCCTTCGGAATTGCTCGAATCTCGGCAAGCTTCCATTCTGTCGGAAATCTGCCAAGAGTCAAAGCTCGATTCAGCAGTACCGTCATCCTGGCGTGCCAGATTGCAGGAGCCTGCCTAATCATACCGAAGGAGATATTATCCAGACCTGGAGTGGATCCTTGGAAGGAGTTAAGCGTTTGCCTTAGCTCCAGAGTGAAAAGGGATGATCGAGTGGGAAGGGGGGAATATTCTCAATGTCTCGTTGTCTGCACGCCTCCAAAGAAGTCTTGGTGGAGTGATAGATGGTGGAGCGGTCAGCATCAGTTGCATAGCTGGTGTAGTGCTTGGCAAGGTGTTCTGCTATCAGCACAGGTTCAGTGACAGTGGCGTCCTCAACGTTAAGGCCTGTGATGCCTGCCTTAGCGGGGTGTCCACAGATTGCCCTGACCCTGCGCCAGTTCTCCTTCATAGGGGTGGAAGAGTCTATGCTGGATGCGAAGTCGTGCCAGGCATTCTTTTTAGCAGCTTTGATTTCTCTTCTCATCAGGGCATTTGCTTTCCTATAGCCGACAAAAAATAATTATAACCAATTTTATAGGATTTCGTATTCTGAAAAACTTTTTAGTACAATAAAAATGTCTAGGATAGATCGTTTTCACAGTATAGGTAAAAAAACCTAAATTTTTATATGGCAACACCAAGGGGTTGCCCGATTTATTCCACTTTTGAAATTTTTGTTGTTGATGGAAACACCATGTAACAAATTTCAGCTCTCTACGTCGACGTGTTCTCAGGCAGTGTCCAAATATATAGTGGAAAACGTAATTTTTGTATGGCAACCCCACGAAGGAGTTGCCCGATTTGTCTCATTTTCGAACTTAATTTTACTTTTTTTTAAAGTCTGTGTACAAAATTTTAGCTCTCTAAGTATACGCGTTTTGAAGTTATCGTGCGCACAGACGGACAAACGGACGGGCATGCAAAAATCAAAATAACTTTTAATATTATGCGTGAGTGTCCAATCCATTTTCCTCTACGATCATTATTTGGAGGTGTTACAAACGAAATGACAAACTTAGTATACACTATAAATTTCATCTAGGGTATAATTAATGTTGTCTGAGTATCACCTTTGCTTCCGTTTCCATTTCCTGGACATCGGCTAGTATGGCATATCTATTTGCGTTCCTATCGGTAGCTTGCGATTTAGACAGTCGAGGATCTGCTGTGCTGTTGTTTCTGCGCTTGTTTCTTCTGCCATATATAATATATATATTATTTATGGCAGTGATCCTGACATACTCCCTGAAATTACTTCTACCTGTTTTGAACTGTTCAAAGCTGAACATAAAATAATAACTATAACCATAGATACTTTATTATTCCTAAAGGTAGAAAAAATTATTTAATTTATAGCATAAAACAAATAAGCAATAATAATTGTTGAACTTATAGATTTTTTATTTTGCGCAATTTGCATAGTATCTTAGTATCTCTAACGTAGAATTAACTGCCTCAAAATTGCTAACATAATGGAAAAGAGCTAGATGATCACAAGAAATTTCTCCCGAAAATGTGCGATAGTGCAAATACAGAGAAATGTTTTCGGGAACGAAAATATTTTTTTAAAGTAAAGTTCGTTTAGTCCACAACAAAAAGGTTGTACAAGGAAAAGGAAAAAGTTAGGTTGAGCGGAATTGGCCACTTAAAGGAAAAAGAAATTTTGTTCGATCCGGAAGCCGATCAGTACAGATAATAAGGTACATTGTTTAAGAATAATTGGCGGTGAAGGTTTCATCAATCTTCCAGTCAGTTTAATGATGGTCATACAAAAAGGTCAATTAATTAGGTGAAAATCACAGTCAGCAACAAAAGCGGTACATAGGCGTGAAGCGGCCAACTTTCGTACATGTACTGTATGCTTAAGATGTGGCAGAAAATTCCCTTCCATGCATATTGGCATTTAATAAGACATAAAAATAGGCAAAAAACTACCAGCGTGGTCCGATGTGTTCACGGCAGAGTTCACGGCTGTCTGGGAGGCTGCCAGCTGGGCATCCAAACAGGAGGGCTTATCTGGCAAGGCAGCCGTGCCCCTCTTGTCGCTTTTGCACGGTGTGAGGAAGTACAAAGACTGCTACAGGACAAGGAATACGGAGAATTCCAACGGATACTGACACACTATTCCTTGCACTGAGAACATACCAGACGAACGACAACGCAGAAACAAGACTTTAACTGATAGACGAACAATAAATACAAATTAAAAATTATTGAATGCAAGTGAGGCAGAATGGCTTTAGGCATAAATCCGGCATTTTAGTCTACTAACATGCTAACAAATCTAGCTAAAGCCTAGGTTAATTAGATAAACAGTAAAATTGTAATGCCTTGAATTGCTGTATTTTAAAACTTAATTGTGAAGTTGTTAAAAAAATTAACATCTCCATTATTTTTTTCTTGCAGACTTCAGAAGCTTTAGCTTAACCTAACCATAGTGAAATGAATTGCCATATGTGATAAAAAATGAATTGTTAGAATTAAGGAATCACTACAATAAATAACTAGAAATAAGTAGTAGGAATGCACCAAATAGTTATTAAAATCATACTACTATAAAAAGGATGAATACGAACCAAAATGAAATTAGATTATGTACTAGGAGATACTGAACTTGCTAGTAGACGTGGGCAAATGTACATTGGTTACTAGAATAGAAAAGTTCCAACAATAGTACTAACGTGATAAATTATAATAGCCATAGCCAAGAAATATTGTCAGAAAGTAAATACGGCACAGGACAAATTCTTAAAAATTGAAAAAATTATAAAAAATTTTAATTTAAACATGTTGTGATATAATGGGATCACTTCTATTGAATTTCTTCAATATTTAATAAAGTTTCAACCACTAAATTATATGCCCACTCTGAAAATATCGAATACTAACATGACTACAACAAACGCGTTTTTATTACATGAAGAAAAATGCTAGTTTTTCTTCCACATAGTCTATCCTTCTTTCCCGAGAAGATTCATGTGTAACATTTTCCGGAGTGATTTTCCAAACTTTTGACATACATATTTACATACGCCTTTCATATTGGGTAGATTTAGTAAGAACTTGTAAGAATCGTTGGTATTTTGTTCTTATACATATTCTATTAATATACTGTTTTGACGGCGGCTACGAACTCTTTTATTGATCGTTTATAACTGTAATTTAAAACTATTTATTATTCTACGGTGAAATTTTGAACTACTTACCCTGTGGGTAAACGGGAAGAACAGTAATCGTATTTTATTTATGACGTACTTGTTATCTACAGCAAAGTAATACTTCAGCCTTGTAACTGGGACCCATTTCTCAAATTGATTTTCCATCATTTGTTTACCTTGGTCAGCGAGTTTTTGACCGTATTGCATAGCCATGTCCTGTACAATAGGCTGTTGTAGCATGGCAAGCTGTTGAGGCATAGCATTGTTGAATTGATTTGGCATTGATGCAGCCGCCTGTGTTTGTTGTGGTATATTTTGGGGCGCTGTAGTTTGCGGATAACCTTGATATTGAGCTGGAGGCACATTCACTTGTTGTGGCTGAGAATAGCCAAAATTTTGAAATTGAGGACCATTATTCAATCCTGGCATCGCATTAAAATCTGCATATTGGTTCGTTTGAAAATGGGTAGTTGGATTTGGATATTGTTGCTGAGTTGCATCAAATGGTGAAGGAAAAATCTGCGAGATTGGAACTGCTGGACCCACCGCATTAATATCACTAACACGCTTCGTTTTACGACTGAGTCCTTGAGCTGCTTTGGAAAAATATGTGAATATATTCTTCATATAAACAATTTCAATAACACATCACATATATAAGACAAAGGAAATTAGCAATGACAAAAGAAAACACAAAACTCGCAAGTTCTAATCCACCAACCGAAAGTGCAAATGACAAATTTTTTCTACTCAACACAAAAAACTAATTGGTACTTGCGAATTTCCTTACAATTATCAAACTTACGATGTCGCACATTGGTGCCTGCATTAAAATTCATCTTAGCGTTTTCTTTTCTTGACTTAAATTAAGAACAACGAAAATTTATATTAATTTTAATAATTTTTCAACGAAATTTCCCCCGGTTACACATCACCATACAAACTTCAGTCACAGTTCAGTGGCCAACTGTCATTGTCACCCTTTGACATATAATAGGTCTGTTCGATGAAAACCTATTGAATAAATAAAATAACTAGTTATTTATTCAATGTGAAAACCTAGAGAGTGCGTTCAGTTTTTGCACGTGTAATGTAATGCAACCTTAGATTATAAACAGGCATGGTTGAATCGTGGAAAATTCGTGTACATGAGCGTAATTTGTCAAGAGCAGGAGACTATACATAGGAGTACGTGAGATGCTGGATGGAGAAGTTGTCAAAGCTAGCTACATAATTGTCAAATGTGCTTTTGTTTTGCGAGCAGATTTGGTCTACTTAAAATTCTTTTGTGAAATTTAACAAAAATACCGAATCAATTCTTTTCAAAACTATTTATCTTTGAACTTTATTTAGTGCAAAGTTTTATAGTGCTAAGATCTTCATATCAATTAAAAAAAACAGAAATGACGTGTTCGGTCAGTGCTTGCAAATATAAATTGGATTATAAACTTGGAGAAATCCTGTTTGAGGCAACTGCACTACCTAAATTATCTTTTTGGCTAAACACGAGATCCGGGGCGACCTCCGATTAATTTTCCACGCAAACTTATACTTTTCAAGATATTAATGTTTTGCCTTTGATAAGGGATGATTCACGTCATTCATGTCATTCTAGTGTATATGGTTAAGTTAACTTTTATATTCAGTATTAAGTAGTATTAGTTACCTCTAATATAGGTATTGCTTAACTGCTAAAAATCATCTACTACGTGACGCTGGTCTATTCACTATATATTTTACTATAATGTGTATCTACTATTTTATATTTTGCTGTGTATCTACTATGTTATATTTTGCTGTATCTACTATTTTATATTTTGCTGTAATTTTAATATTGTTTATTCTTAATGAACGGGCTACTACGGACGCTCTAAGCCTCCACTGCTCTTACTTGTTTGTGTTTCGTTTTGCTATAATATGTATCTACTATGTAACTCGCTATGATGTGCCCGACGCTCTGTGTGCCTTTGGCAGGGGTGCTCAAATAAATGGACGTTTATGTTTATGCTTTAAAAATCGCGAAATTTGTACTGCACTTCACAACAAAATTTGACATTATCGCAATTAATTAACTCTTCTTCTTCTTTTTAGTATTAAAAAGAGGCAGTGGTAGGTATGTATACTAACCTTCCGAACATTCGGGTTACCAGCATTGCGTTTTTTTATTCATTACGAATATTAAATTGATGTGTAAGTAAACAGTATTTACTTAGAATGGAATAGAAAAACTTTTATTTAAGAAACACACACACGCACAGGCAGGCTGGCAGGGGCACACACACACACGCGCCCGAATGTTCGGAAGGTTAGTATATACATACCTACCACTGCCTCTTTTTAATACTAAAAAAAAGAAGAAGAGTTAATTAATTGCGATAATGTAAAATTTTGTTGTGAAGTGCAGTGCAAATTTCGCGATTTTTAAAGTTTAATATCGTGAAAAGTATAAGTTTGCGTGGAAAATTAATTTTAGATTCGTGATTTGTGTGTAAATAAGAACAAATGAGCAAAGTTTGAAGAAAATCGGAGGTCGCCCCGGATCTCGTGGTGTTCCCCTGTTTGCTCTATATTCTAAGAATGCAACTGCGATGCAACTTTCATGCAAGCCACGATGAAAAATCATGGCTGCTAGGAGATAGTAATTTGACATTAATACAGTTTTCATAATGGCGGAGAAGAAATGCTTAAGAGAAGTTCATAAATTTATACCGGGAAAATTACATTTTCTGGGATCATTTCGTAACCCCCGGAATATAATACAAGCCATGAAGTCGCCGAAGGCATCGACCGTAGCCCCCGTAAGATACAAGCCATGAAAAAAATCCCAAAAGAGAGCAGCGGGCCGGTCAGCACAGCAGGCGACATCCACGGTCTTCTTGCCTTGTCTTACTGCAGGAGTTTTTCATATAAAAGTTGCATCTATTTTATTCAAACGCTATAATTTCCGTAAATTTGTTCTACATGCTATATTTTTTTAAAACTATTAGAAAGAAAACATATTTCACTGCAATTTGTTTTAACTTCATTTTGATGTGGGAGTGACAATGAAATTTTAGTTTTTCCTCCATGACGAGTATAAAAAAAGCAGTGAGAGTGAGTTCTTACTGCATGCTGTACCCGGCACGCGAAGGCCAATGTGTCGGTGCCTTCGGCGATTTCATGGCTTGTATTATATTCCAGGGTTACGCACCGACACATTAAAGGACCTAAAGGCACTTTCACATCAAAAACAAGAACAGAAAAATGCATACCGAGAAACTCAATTTATTCCACTTTAAAACAAGATTTTTGCTCCAATGATTAATAAAATCCAAAGAAATAGGATAAACTAAAAATTTTACTGAGAAAATAGTTATATTTATTTCAGATTTTGAAGAAAAACACAACATGTTTAATCGGCCGAAAAACATTTTCGGCGGAAAAATTCGTCCGATAAATCATAAAAGTTGTGTTTTCTTAAAAATTCTAAGATAAATATACTATTTTATTAGTAAAATTATTAGTTTATCCTATTTCCCATGGTTTTATTAATAATTGGAGTAAAAATCTTGTTTTAAAGTGGAATAAATTGAGTTTTTCGGTTTACATTTTTTCGATTCTTGTGTTTGATGTGAAAGTGCCTTAAAGGTGCCGGGTCAAAGCCCTCGGGAATACTTCCCAAACCACGAAACAGAAATCTAATATGTATGCGTTGTGAGTCCGTTCTCTAAAATGTTCTATATTGATACTTATGGAAAAGTGCCAAACATTGACTTTAAATATGCTATAGAGCCTAAACTACTATCCATACAAGAAAATATTCTTCTAGTAATTTAAAGCTTGGTTCCTTACCTTCCAAACGGCTATACTTCCTATGTACCTTACTTAACAAAATAATAAAATAGTTTTGATTACAAAGTAACCATTATCATTTTACGCTCAATACCTCTCAGCTGAGTGATAATTGCATGTGTGCTTGTTCGGAAAGGTATGAAAATTTTATCTCTGTTCGGAAGATAAGAAGCAAGCTTAAGATTATCAGAACACTATTTTTTCGGTATGAATAGTAGTTTAGGGCGGAGGAGCTATTCAAATCAGACTTTTGTCAGCTTTACATAAGAACACTGCAAATATTTTAGAATGTAAGGACTCCGTTGGGCCTTGCATGTGGTATGGAGGGAGTCTGTTTCATGGCTTGTGAAGTATTTTCGAGGGTTTTGGCTGGGTACAGCATGCAGTAAGAGCTCACTATAACTGCTTTTTGTATACTCGTCATGGAGGAAAGACTAAAATTTCATCTTAAACAGGTCCTAAAGCCGAAAACTGTCGCTCCCACAGCAAAATGAAATTGAAACAAATTGCAGCCAAAAATGTTTTCATTCTAATAGTAATAATAGCACGTAGCACAAATTTACGGAAGTTATAGCGTTTGAACAAAATACATGTGTAAGAGTTATGTCGAGCCAACAGTAGATGGCGTATGGTAGGCTATGTACGTTATGAATATGGTAGTCCAATATTGTGTCAAGAAGAAGAGAAAAGGTTGTTGTAAAGATTTATGTGATTTATGTGGACGCGTCTGTGAAGAATATCAAGAAGTTATCAAGAAGTTTATTTTAAATAAAGTGTTTAAACCAGAAGTATTTTAATTATTCATCCTGACAGAAAACCTTACAACAAATCAGAAGTGGGATATTGATACCTGATTGCATAGATAATTTGGGATCTATCAAATTTATTAAAACAACATGGAAAACGATTTGTTCCCAGTTGGTTCATGCCTCGCATTTGTTTCATGTCGTGCATTTGTGATATTATTTCGTGTTCTTTTAGATTACTATTGCAATTACCCAATCTCGAAAATTATATTTATACTTACTATTTTAATTTCTTTTCAAAAGAATTGTCTAAATGAAGACGGAATTTTTTTATCAGAAAAAAATAATAAAAATACACTGCCACTCTTGAATTCCAATTTCATTAAACTTCAAACATCAAAATTTTAGCGTGGAAAAAAGGTATTGAGCGGATAAATCTGATGCTAAATATATGTTTGCGGAAATTACTGCCATCTACTTAAATTTCCATACAAAATTTAAAATATTAAATGAGTTCCATGGGGAAATACCAGAAAGTATACAGTTTTTTATTAAACAAATAAAAGAAATATAAAGGGTGTACAAAGTGGCTGATCAGGAATTAAAACTGATAGTTGTCTCCAGATTAGAAGGCAAAGCAGCACGCTGGTTCCACAGTAAGGCGGAACACATTTCAATTGGTTTGTTAGAGTTATTAGATGAATTAAATAAAATGTATAACAGTAAACCAAATAAATATAGTCCGCGGAAAAAAATCGAGGAGCGGATTTGGCGGGTTGAAGAAGCTTTTACCAAATATTTTCATGAAAAAGTGTGCCTGGCAAATGAGCTACAATTAGAAGAGAAGGAAATTATAGAAAGTATTATTGAAGGATTTAAAGATAAACGCCTGGAAGATCAGGCTAGAATAGCTATGTTTACAACCAAAAATGCATTACTGAAGGCTTTCACATCAATAATAAAAATACGTCAAAATACCAAATTCGTTAACAACATAAAAAAAAAACATTAATGACAAGGAAAGAACATGCTATAATTGCAAGCGAATGCAGAAGACCGAAGCGCAAACCAGGTACTTGCTTAGTTGCGGCAGTGAAAACCACACATTAAGGAATTGTCCAAACAGAATTGGAGGAGAATATTATTACGTGCAATAGAAAGAGACAACTGGTGACATCTACTGGCAATGGAGAGCAAACAACTTTAGGTTCGGAGAATTGATGATTAAATCTTCGGGAAGGTTCAGGAATAGAATGAACAGAATAGTCAAGAAGCTTCTGGAATAGAACACTCTAGAATAATCTGGACAGTTTCTAGGGTATAAATATAACAATTGTCACCGCCAAGAAAAGAGTCTTGTCTTAGACGTTGCAGTGTTAACAAGCGAAAGTAATAAACGGCCGAAAGTGTTGTAATTGAATTGCGATAATTGAAAGTACAGTATTAGCGATAACTAAAGTTGAATTGACTAATTGAAGGAAGATTAGAGTGAAATAAAGAACTTGTATATTAAATATTTAATATTGTGTTTCAAATAACAAACCAAAGGCCACGCCCGCAATAATATAAAACAATAACAACACCAACAGTCAACACAATCGAGGTTGAACCTGAAACAACTGCATTTATAATGGAAATACATCACGAGGACCGTGAGAAAACTGCTTTCTCAGTTGGCAGTGGCTTATGGCAATTCAAAGTAGTGCCATTTGGGGTATGTAATGCTCAAGCCACATTCGAACGACTAATGGAATGTATTTTTCCCGCGGACGGGAATCGAACCTACACTTGTTAGAATCGGTCAATGATGGAGAAATAAGAATTTTAAGAACTTTTATTTTTAATGATTCTAAATCAAATTTATAAATACAAGAAGAAAAAACAACCGTCTTCTTGTATTTATAAATTTGATTTAGAATCATTAAAAATAAAAGTTCTTAAAATTCTTATTTCTCCATCATTGACCGATTCTAACAAGTGTAGGTTCGATTCCCGTCCACGGGAAAAATAAATAAAATTGAATTTACAATATATTTGTGCGCTTTCATCGTTACTGGTTAATGCCAGCTGAAAGCAAAACGTGGCTTAGTAGGCTAGTTACAAATTTGATAAATGCAAGAAGGAAAATCATCTGTCTCGTTAGCTCAGTGGTAAGAGCAGTCGCCCGGCAAGCGGAAGGTCCCGGTTTCAAATCCCGGACGAGGCGGTTGTTTTTTTTTTTCTTCTTGTATTTATAAATTTGATTTAGAATCATTAAAAATAAAAGTTCTTAAAATTCTTATTTCTCCATAATGGAATGTGTTCTACGTGGTTTAACCTGGAAAACATGTCGTGTCTACTTGGATGACATAATAGTAATCGGAAGGACATTTGAGGAACATAAAAACAACTTACGGGACGTACTTCAAAGACTCAAAGATGCAAAATTGAAGCTCAGTGCGAGTAAGTGTGCTCTATTCAAAAATGAAGTTAAATATTTAGGGCACATAGTTTCATCACAAGTAAGAACCGATCCAGAGAAGATAGAAGCCATCAAAAATTGGTCAGTTCCAAAGGACAAACATCAATTACGGAGTTTTCTTGGTTTAGCTACTTACTACAGGCGATTCGTGAAAGGTTTTGCTGATATAGCAAGAAGCCTACATCAGCTTACAGAAAAGGGAAGGCCATTCATATGGTCAGAAAAATGCAACGAAAGTTTTGAAAATTTGAAGCAACAGCTCTGTGAAGCTCCAGTACTTTACTATCCAAAGTTGGGAAAAACATTTATATTAGACACGGATGCCAGCAATGAAGGTATTGGTGCAGTGCTTTCGTATGAGGAGAATGGTCAAGAAGTTTAAATGCAAACCTTGCGACCGGGTGGAAGAAAAAGAAACAACAGCAACTATACAGTTGGTAGCCGTGGAACCAGCTACAGGTAGGGACAACGAGGACCTGAGAGCAGCACAACTAGAAGATCCGGACATTTCACCTATTCTCGCTTGGAAAGAAGACATGGAAAGAGTAGACTGGAATGATATTTCGGAACGGAGCGAGAAGCTGAAAAGCTACTGGGCTCAATGGAACTCTCTTCATGTTGAATGTGGTATATTAAAGCACAAATGGTATTATGGTCGTAGCGTATGGCATATAGCAATATGCTACAAGAATTACTGAAGCGTGTAGGCCGGCTGCGTCAAGCATAAAAAAAAATGAACGCACCCCGACCGAAAGAAATGCACTTCCTCAAGCTGCAGATGACAGGCTGGGGATGACAAAGAAGAAGAAGAATCAATCTGTCTTACTTCTCGAGTAAAAGTCGCGTGCACGAACGAAGTCAGAAAACTGATCATCAAAAATCCTCAACGACATCTGGCCCAAAAAGGTAATAATTTCGATAAATCTTGGTAGTGTCAAATCCAATAAATAAAATACTCTAGGAATTTCCAAAGGGTGCTGGCCAAAGAGAAAGAAAATTTTGCTGAGCTCTTTGAAAGGGAAGAACTTTTTGCTGCTCCAAAGATAAGTTGGCCGGATTGTTTTAATTCTGGCGTTTCTGTCTTCCGTCCAATTTTGAGACATACACAAATTGAACAAAATTCGCTGTTGAGCAAGGAAGTTTTGATGCAGGCGACCAAGGGCTTTGAAATCAATATTTCTCGGACTGGTCACACCAACATACATTTCAACAGTTCTGGTGATCCGAAGAACCCAATATCTAATAAGGAGTTGAAGCGTATCCAACAGGAGATTCGGGATGTAATGAGACAAATCTCTGCAACTGTTAGCTATTTGCCACTTTTAGATTGCATTTGTACTTTGGATATACTCATCCACACATTGCGAGACTGAATCGTGGAACGAAACTGAAGCTGTTTTCATACAAAATAGTCAAACAGTTCAGTTGAGAGCGTTTTCGACGGGATTGCACAAAGTAGATACAGTCGTCAACTATAAAATGAATTTGTAAATTGTTTTAAATTTAAATTTTTATTATAATTACGTTCCGCACTTTCTTATTTAATTTCGTTCAAGATATAAGTGTAGATACAAGTGCCGCTGGGCAATATTATTTCAACTCAACAAATTAGTTTGTGATAGAGCCTACAGACAGCAAGTCGAAGCATTAAATTCTAATTTAATTTTTAACTAGATGTTGGATGCTGAAGCGCTTCATCAGGCCGTGGAATTTTAACTGTGAGTATTATTGATATATTGCACTTTTCCTTTGACACATGTATATACTGCGACTTTTGTAGCGACTTGCACTGTAGAACTTTTTCGTTATTGATATTTTTTCCATATATTTACATAGTTTCAATTTAAAGCTATACTTGCACATATATATGTCTGATTTCATGGTATACTTACCTACATATGTATATTGGAATCCTAACCTTTTTGAATTTTTTTGACTTAATGCTTTATATATAACTAGCTATAGTTAATTTGTTGAATACTACACATTACCGAAAGTACCGAACGGAAAATTAGATCAAAAGCAATTTTTCTAGTTAGATTTAAGTGTATAGTTTTGAACTGGAAGATATGCATATACATAGTAGGCCTGAAGTATGAGTGAAATAACAATCTTCAATCACTAAATTATTGCTAAGTAAAGTTTTCGAAGGAAATTATTTAGAGATTAAGTGTAAAATAATATTGTTTTGTAAAGTACATACAGAGTTAAAGGATCAAATAAGAAATCGAATAGTTACTTACAGTCTAGGGAATTGTTGGTAAATCCAATTAAGTATATATACAGTTGAATAGCATTATGCAGTGTATAAAATTATTTATCAAATTCAATCAAATACAAATAAGTTAAATTATTGGCTTAAAATTTAAAAGGAAATTTTACATACCATTTTGTGAGAAGTGCATATAGTTTGGATAGTATATACAATAGCTTACGGAATTACCTGGAAAATTCTGTCATGGTAGCAAATAGCATAGATTCAATGTAGGGCAGGACTGAAATTGTATTTAGGAATTTTCTTTGATAATCTTTTATTTCTGAATAATAAGAAATTTTTTTTAACGTAATGGCTCCATAAAGTTTTTGGCTTTCTCTTTCATTATCCCGGAGCCCTCTCACATGAAGTGAGGGTTGTATAGGCTCACCTAGTCTCTCTCTCTCTCTTCAGGTCAATTAGGGACACTGTAAACTAACTGCTCTCAGTGTCAAATGGGTGGTTGGGGCATGCAGTAAGGCCAAAACATCTGCGCCTTCGAGGATGGTATACAGGTAAGTGACGTAAGGGTCCCTTCAGGACCGAATGTGTGCCGGCTTTTGTGTTGATAGGAACGATTTTTTTTGATTATGGCTGACGGCAGCGGCAGGTTTTTTGTGGAACCTCCCCACATTCTCCGACAATGAGCCGAGGCGAGCTAGCGTGCCGCCCTGCAGTGAACGCTGTCCGTCGAGTGATCTGTCAGCTCTGGACTTTACGTCCGATGTCAATCACTCAACATACTTCCATAACAATGGGAAGCACTTAACGGCATCATTCCGAATGCAGATAGTCGTGGCAGGTTGTTTTAGAAGAAATGCACGGTGGAACCTATGGAGGACATTTGGGAGTGAACAAAACCATTTCCAAAATACGAGAAAGGTTTTATTGGCTGCATATGCGAGAAGATGTGGAGGAGTGGTTCCAGCAGATGCACTGTTTGTGCTGCTTGCAAAGGACCGCAACATAGAAGCAGAGGAGAAATGCATAAGTATAATGTCGGAGCCCCCTTTGAAAGGATAGCTGTAGACATCGCTGGACCTTTTCCAGAAACGGATGGCGGTAACCGTTATATATTAGTTGCCATTGATTATTTCAGTAAATGGCCTGAAGCTTATGCAATCCCTAATCAAGAGGCAACCACAGTTGCTGAACAAATAATAACGAATTGGGTCAGTAGGTTTGGTGTGCCTCACGAACTTCATTCGGAGCAAGGACGGAGATGTGTAAAATGTTGGGAATAAGAAAAACTAGAACAAATCCTCTACACCCACAATCTAATCATGGTAGAGCGCTTCAACAGAACATTGATCGAGCATCTAAAGAAAGTAGTTGACTATCATCAACGCGATTGGGATCGACATATTCCTAATGGCTTATAGATCAGCCGTTCATAGTACTACCGGACAAACCCCAGCTAAAGTCATATTCGGAAAAGAGATTCGTTTACCTAGCGACCTCAAATTCGGTACCCCCAGAGGTGAACAAAAGTTACCAGAAGACTACGTATCGGAGCTCAAACAACAATTAGCTGATGTACACGAGGCCACGAGGACGAAATTAGCAACAAATACTGATCGATTAAGGAAAACTAAAACACTTGTTAAGTTTCACAGAAAATATATAAAATGGTTTATTTAAATTAAATGTCAGTTATGCCTAACGCGTTTCGATCTCAAAGATCATCATCTGAGTCCTCTGATGATGATCTTTGAGATCGAAACGCGTTAGGCATAAATTAAATTAAATTTAAATAAACCATTTTATATATTTTCTGTGAAACTTAACAAGTGTTTTAGTTTTCCTTAATTGAAAATGAGGTTTCACCAAGTGCCAACAAAAAAAATTTGTTGATTACATTAAATACTGATCGGATGAAGACTCGCTATGATTTACGTGCTAATTCCGCAGGAAATAACGAAGGTGATCTTGTTTGGCTGTACAACCCGAAACGACGTAAGGGACGTTCTCCAAAAATGCAACAACACTGGGAAGGACCATATTCAGTAGTAACTAGAATTAATGATGTGGTATACAGGATTCAGCGTGGCACAAGAGGCAAGCGAAAAATTGTTCATTTGGACCGCTTGTGTCAATACTACGAGCATCAAGACCATGAACCACCTGTTGCTCGGGACGATCAAATTTAAGAAGGGGCAGTATTACGTGCAATAGAAAGAGAGAACTAGTGACATCTACTGGCAATGGATAGTATACAACTTCAGATTCGGAGAATTGATGATTAAATCTTGGGGGATGTTCAGGAATAGAATGAATAGAATAGTCAAGAAGCTTCTGGAATAGAACACTCCAGAATAATCTGGAGAGTTTCTAGGGTATAAATATAACAATTGTCACCGCCAGGAAAAGAGTCTTGTCCTAGGCGTTGCAGTGTTAACAAGCGAAAGTAATAAACGGGCGAAAGTGTTGTAATTGGATTGCGATAATTGAAAGTACAGTATTAACGATGAAGGAAGATTAGAGTGAAATAAAGAACTTGTATATTAAATATTTAATATTGTGTTTCAAATAACAAACCAAAGGCCACGCCCGCAACAATATAAAACAATAACAACACCAACAATCAACACAATCGAGGTTGAACCTGAAACATGTTATGGTCGTAGCGTATTGCATATAGCAATATGCTACATTGAAATACTGATGCATGTATGCCGGCCTTAAAGTAAACCGCAAACTGAACGCACCCGACCGAGAGAAATGCATTTCCTCACGCTCAGGTGCCATGTTGACAGCAGACAGAAAAAGAAGAAGAAGATAATCGCTATCTTCTAAAATTTACACACAGTACGGATGCGAGAAAGTGAAATGGAAAAAATCCGAAGACATCGAGTAAAGAATTAACCCCGCACGTAAGTTTAAATTCCCTTTTTATCACTATTATTCTCCTACTTTCATTTAATAAATATATTCTCCCTATTATCAGGAGAAAATTCAAGAAAACCCGTCAAAAATCCCAGCAGCAGCAAAGATGCCGCTTACATGCCGTAGCTGGGGAATTGCGAGAACTAAGTCTCAAGCGCACACTTTAGTATCTTTTCCCATAAAACCAGGACGACTGCTACAGCTATAAACGTATTAAGATTCATCCAAGGGAATTACTGGTATCTGCCACCAGATCAACTAAATTTGGCAAGTTCCCCGACATCGAATAAAATAATACCACCTACTAATGTAGGATCTGAATCAGTGGAGCGGCCGTCATTGGATTATGTTCCAGTATCCACAGATCCGAAAGGCAAACCATCAGATGTATCTCTGTCGGAATCCAAACATCTGTCAACACTCCGCGGTGCCGCTAATCGAATAGCCAACAAAGGAAACGTTGTGTTCGTGCTAGGCGATACTTCCTGAGCGGTAAAATTCCCTATTTTATAAAATATGAAGGAATATCGTAAGTTATGTTTATTTTTGACAATATGCTTAAGCATGAAAATAGCAACTTTTTAACAAATTACTGCCAGTGAATGAGAACCCAGGTTACACAGTACAATGGCAGATTAGAAATTAGACAAGAGATTGTTCCATAGTGCGGCGAGACTCATAACCTTCCTTTACGATTCAAATAATTTGAGAAATATTCGGCATTAAAACGTTAATATTAGGGAGATACATGTAAGCAACTAGGTATTGACCTGATGGCCTATATCTGAGAGAACGGAGAATGTATGGACATAGATTACACGTCACATGTAGTCAAGAAAACTTATTAAAAACTTAGATTTAGTCTTAAGAAAGAATTTATATTAAGAGAATGCCTATAATTGTCACATCTCAGTAGTGAAGTAAATCAGGGAAACTAGTGTTGGTACTTCACGTACAATTAGTTCGTCCCCCCCCCCCCCTCACAAAGCTCGACTGCTCCTAGAGTCTACCTAGAAATACAAAATTGAAATTTACCAGAGCTCTAGTACTTTTAATTAAATTTTTTTTTTTTTTATATTATTAAGCCAAGCTCAGGGGATACCCTATGATGCAAAGCACAGCATGGCAGGAAGGAGATAGGGAAAGGATTAGGGGATATGAGGAAAGTGGCGGAGGTGCCGATGTATGTCGCCCTTAAACTTCCGCAGATTGTATGTCGGAGGAAAAACAGAAGATCGTAAGCTGTTCCACATTCGCACTGTTCGGGATAAAAAAGCATCTCGGAATTTTACTGTACGGCCGAAAGTGATTTGAAGGGTTAAAGGATGTGCGCGGTTTGCAGCGAGAGTATTGCGTGCAGGAATCATTCTACAAGGGATTAGACTAGATATTGCATCAGAACATTGACCATGCATATAGCGATAAAGGAGCGAAAGGCATCCAACATTGCGGCGGTGCTCGAGTAAGTCGATATGACAAGTTATTGCCAAATCGCCAATGAGCTTGAAGGCTCTCTTTTGGACAATATCCAATGAAGCTAAGGCTGTGCGACCAGCCCCGGCCCATATATGGGAGTTGTATTCCATTCTAGGTCTAATGTAGGACTTGTAGAGGAGCGCTAGATTTGACGGGCTGAAATATTTCTTACACCTTTTCAGAAATCCAAGACATTTCGATGCTTCTTTGGCAACAGAGAAGATGTGATCTGTCCAGTTTAACTTACTGGAAATATTAATGCCAAGAATGCTTAGTGACGGTGAATCAGAAATGAATGCTCCATCAAAAGAAACGGGTGTGGTTAAGTTATGATCTTGTTTTAATGAGATAAGACAGCTTTGGGACTTTGATGCATTGAATTCGACGCGATTCGCTTTGCCCCAAGCGAGGATATTGGCAAGATCGTTATTCAATGATCTAGTCATGCAATCTCGTTTAACACATGCAGCATTCCCCCTGGATTCCGCAAGAGTGTCAAAGGAGTAAGCGAAATCAAGAGCGCTGTCATCTGCGAAACTATGGATGGGATTGAAAGTAAGGGAAAGCAGATCATTAATGAAAATTAAAAAGAGAGTTGGAGAGATAACAGAGCCTTGAGGTACACCGGCATTTATGGGATGCGGTTCAGACGTAACGCCATCTAATACAACACGTATTTGGCGACTAGATAGGAAACTTTCAATCCATAATACAAGAGGAGGGGAGAGACCAAGTGCTTTGAGTTTGGCTAAAAGGGCTGGATGTCAGACTCTATCAAAGGCTTTTGAAACATCTAGGGCAACGATTTTAGACTCACCAAAATTGTGAAGACTACGGTTCCAACGTTCCGTAAGAAAGGTCAGCAAGTCTCCAGATGAGCGTCCAGCTCGGAAGCCATATTGGCGATCGTTGATGAGATGATTAGTTTCTAGATACTTCATTAATTTGGAGTTAATGATAGATTCAAAAACCTTTGAAAGAATCGAAGTGATGGCAATTCGTCGATAATTTGAGGGATCGCTACCCTCTCCTTTCTTAGGAATAGGCTGAACGTGAGCTAGTTTCCAAGCAGTTGGAAATTTTCCTGTCGAATAAGACAAGTAGAAGAGTTTGCGCAGAGGTTTAGCCAAGGATGAGGCGCAGCTTTTAATTAACAGGGGCGAAAAACCATCAGGACCTGCGGCTTTGGAGACGTTGATCCCCTTAAGGACCCTGAACACATCCCTCGTACGAACGTGTATTGGCTCTTGTACACATTCACACGGGCGATGCAAAACAGTTGTTTGTGAAGTTGGTGGAAGACGAGAATTTGAAGCGAATCTAGCAGCTAAAATATTAGCTTTATCCAGGGAGTCAACAATCACTTCACCATTATTAAGTAGTGAAGGTATAGAGGAACTGGTGAAATTTTTCCTGATGGTTTTGACCAGGGACCAGAAACCTTTGCTACCTTTGCGGCTTGTCAAGATTCTTTCCAATCCTGATATTCATATACATAGTGAAGCGGATACATTTATTTTCTTAGAATATTACTCTGCAGGTCCTTACTAGTCTTATTGAATCGGTTAAGAGATCGTTGTTGCCTTCGATCAGTTAAGCAATTATTTACTTGTGCTCACATGTTCCATTTTTCTTAGTTAGTTGCATTGCCAGATTATTGACTGAGTGACGCTTTATAGTAATATCGATTATATTTTGTCGAGTACTCCAACGACTACCAGTTTGTACATTTCTCATTTTCCAGTTAGCGTAAGCGTTCTCTTTGTTTGGCCTTTTCAATTACCATTGTATTAGTGATATATTAATAGATATGTGAAAGAAAAACAAAGCCTTTAGAATAAAGCTTAAGACAAGATGCATTAGCCTTAGAGCGGTCTTATTAAAAGTTCGATGATGTACAGTAACCTTCTTACACGTATACCTGAAAACTAAAAAGGAACTACAAATAAAATCAAAATAATAAACTTTAACATGATAAAACATTGGAGGCCTGAAAATAATCATTACCATGGGTACGAATTAATGAAACTAATACCAAAACCTTAAGCTCTCTCACCAACTCTAAGTCAAAAAGTACACTAACGTATATTTCAAATATAAAATAACTTCACCCAAAAGATAAAATCAAAAAAAAAAAAAATTAAAACAAAATATTCTAAACTTGACAATATAATTAACAAATGTTTACGATTAGACACGAATACTAATACTCTTCTAATAAATAAAATCATTATAACTATTTAAAATATCAAAAAAAAAAGGAAAACAGAAGGAATCAAATTGAAACTTTCAGCAAATAGATCGCGATATCAGGGTTCCACCTAACAGATCAACGGCTTAGTACGTTTCAATCGTGATTATCGAACTTTTTATTAAAATAGCACTTACCTATTCGTTTGTACATTATTTTTCTTCTGCGAATTTCATCATGTCAAACACACTTTTAGTATCGCTTTTCTTTAATTATTAAACTATATATATATATATACAATTTATATTACCTTCATTAGAATTAACTTAGGTCTAGGCATTTAGAATAAGTACATGCTCCGGTGTAACCTTTAAAATTACGTGTTTGAATTATAACGTCGAAATGAAGTACTGAGAGCTTTTATTTCTCCTTTCACGTTCCCGGCGCCTGCTCTCGTCTAGTATGAAGGTCAGCTAGGTTCGCCTAGTCTACCTCTCTCTCTTTACAGGTCAACAAAGGGACTTTGGACAATTGTGCCACCCAAAGTCAATGGGAGGATGGGGCTTGGCAAGAAGGCAGACCATCTGCGCCTTCATTGGAATATAGTTAAGTGACGTAAAGGTCCCTTCAGGACTGAGTGAGTGCCAGGTTTTTGTATGTAGGCATGAGGAATTTTTTTGTACTATGGTTGGTGACAGCGGCAGGTTTTCGTTGGGAACCCCCCCACACTCTCCGCCACATAGCCGAGGTGCTAGCATGCCGCCCTGTATCAACGATGTTCACCGAGTGATCTGTCAGCTCATGCTGGCAGTCTGGACTTAACGTCCGAAGTACATCACTCTTCGTCTAAACCACCATAACAAACAACTGCATCTATAAGGAAGGTAGGAGTTTTCCTAAAAAATAATTGTAATGATTTCTTTGAACAAAATTTAGAAACTGTATTAGATACAGGAAGCGCTGTATTTATAATCAAAGAAAAATTTGTAAAAAATTATGAACGGTATTTAGAAAAGAAAAAATTTTGCTGGAATTAATAATTCAAGTTTACAGATATTAGGCCAGGTTTATCTTTATATAAACATATTTAATAAAACTAAAATTTTTAAATTCTTAATAGTTGACAATGCTACCATGACAGTAGACATGTTGATAGGCAGGGATATTTTAAACAAATTAAAAGTAAAATTTGTTATTGAACAATTTTTGTAAAGAAATTTTAAATATTAATGTGGAATATTTTAAACAAATTAAAAGTAAAATTTGTTATTGAACAATTTTTGTAAAGAGATTTTAAATATTAATGTGGAAAATATGGATAACATCAACTTAAATTTTGAGTTAGGAAACGACTGCAGCTTAAAAAATAAATTAAATCTTGAAATTTATAAGTATATGGGAGAAATACAAGAACAGACAGAACCCAAACAAAGATGTGAAATGAGAATTACATTGGAAAGACAAGAATACGTAACATCGAAGTCGCGCAGGTTAGCATATATAAAAAGAGACGAATTAGCAAATCTTTTAAATGAGTTAATAGAGAAAAAAATTATAAGCCAGAACAAGTCACCGTACTGCTCACCTATAGTACTAGTAAAGAAAAAAAATAATTCAGGGTATAGACTTTGTATTGATTTTAGAAAACTAAATACAATCACGTTACGCGATAACTATTCGCTTCCAATTATAGAGGACCGAATTGATAGGTTGTCCAATAAACATTTTTTTACAATAATGGATTTAAAATCCGAATTTCACCATATATTTATGAATGAGGAATCTATTAAATACACAAGTTTTATAACCCCACTTGGGCAATTTGAGTATTTGAAAATGCCATTTGGACTGAAGAACGCTCCAGGTCTTTTTCAGAGATATGTTGAGAACATTTTCAAGGAATTAATTGAGTCAAAGAAAATCGTCATCTATATAGATGATATATTAATAACTAGCAATATTATTGAAGAACATTTAGAGATTTTCCGGCTTGTATTGAAAGTCTTGTCAGAAAATAAATTAGAAATTAATATTGAGAAATGTAAATTCTTTTACACTAATATTAATTTTTTGGGTTGTACTATCAGTTATGAAGGAGTTCGACCAAGCTTAGATAATATAAAATCAATTGCAAATTATCCACCACCAACAAATTTACGAGAGTTACAAAGATTTTTGGGTATGTGTAGTTATTTTCCGAAGTTTATTTGTGATTTCGTACATTTGGCAAAACCACTACCTGGAGGGTGATTCTGATCTTTTGTCGTACTTGAATGTCAAAATATACGCCTAAATGAAATGAACGTTTTTACTGATTTTTTCGTATTTTTATTCAGTTCAGCAAGCCTTGCATTACGTAGAATGAACTAAAAATGACACTTCACTTTACATATTCAAAATAATTTTTCTTATTTAAGTACATTTATTGCTCTAATTAGCTGTAGAATATTCATTTCCCACAGTATACAATTTTTGTCACAACCTCGGAAGCAGTTGACTAATTTGTCGTACTTTTAGGCGTGTATTCTGACATTAATTCATTGGAAATTCATGTTAATTTATTTTGTGGTTGATGAAAAGGATAAATCAAAATGAATTTGGTGAATACAAAAGTACGACAAATTTGAGGTGAAATGTCAAAATATGTGACTAAAATAT
This sequence comes from Dioctria linearis, assembly GCA_963930735.1. NCBI lineage: Eukaryota > Metazoa > Arthropoda > Insecta > Diptera > Asilidae > Dioctria > Dioctria linearis. Next base: position 184,835,617 of record OZ005741.1, on the reverse strand, counting down.
ACGCCTAAGCTACGACAAAGAGATCGAATCAACCCCCTGATATGCTGAAAAAGGGCGTAGAATTTAAATTTGATAAAGAGCATTTATCAGCGTTTGAAATGTTAAAACAAAAGTTGATAGATTTTTGATTTTTTTATTATAAACCAATATATCGGTGGCAAATCCCATAAATAATCCAGAGTTCAAATAACGTGGTGTATTAGCAATGCTGACAGATATTTTTTCCGTAACTTATCCTTAGGCCAACAATAATGTTCAGCACCCTTTGTAAATTCCTTTTTGGGCAAGATGTCGATGAGAATTTTCGACGATTAATTTTTTTCTGGACTTCTTTCACGCGCGTACTTTTCGGGAAGTCAGACAGATTGATTGCCTTCTTCTTCTTTTTCCACCTCAGCATGTCATACTTAGCTTGAGGAAACGCATCTCTCTCGGTCGGGGTGCGTTTTAATTTTCTGCTCGTCGCGGCCGGCTTACACGCTTGCTTCAGTACTTTGTGTAGCATATTGCTATATGCAATATGTTACTACCATAACAGGGTAGAGTGGTCTGCGCCACCCGTGGTTCAGACAACGCTGAAAAATGGTCGACTGATCTAGCCGGTCTTAAACATAGGCCTCATCGCTGCGGGCGCTCAATGTGTGTCTCGACCCACGACCCACTAAGAGCATTCATCATTGCTCAAGCTAGGCGGCTGCTACGGATTAAAGTTTGCAGTAGCTCTACAGATTCTCGGAATTATATTCATCAGAAGTAAGAGGAATTTTAATACTCAACAGATTCAACGAACACGAACATTGAAATAAATAAGTGTATATATGGACATCACGATTATCTATTTCTAATATCACAGTTGGACGGAAAAGATATTAAAAGTGAATAATAGGAAGATCTATCAAACAGGCATCCTAGGTATACATTTGATTTGCAAAGTCAATCTTACCAAGAGGGGTTTGTATACTGGATGAGAAAGAATTTCTCACGAACTAACACTCGCATTGCATAGCCTACTAACCCCAGGTGACAATTTTATGTAAAAGAACATGGTATAAAATATAGAATGCCAAAATTCAGAAGATTTTTGTGACCAAAAATTCCAAAGAATTATGAGCTTTACTCAAAAGTATGCATACTAACAGAAAAAGTGTCAAAGCGCGAGCTCGAAAAGTTATAAAAATAGATAGACCCAGATTCTGCTAAAAGATACGACTACAAACATTTTTAAGAGAACAATCTACAAATATTCTCGAAACAAGATGAACCAGAAAATTTACCGAAACTGGATACAAATCTGACGAAACATCGTCCAAGCATGATCAAAAATCTAATGCAGAGCAAAAAGTTTAAAAAAAATGTTATCAAACAAAAAAATTTAAAGATGCGAAAACTTCCTCCTCTCTCTCTCCAAGAGTGAACACTCACCATAAGAGGTCTTCAGGTCGCTCTCTCCCTTTTCAGGTCAGATACAGGCAAGTGATGTGAATGTGTGCATGAAAAAACTACTTATTCACGATTCTCTATGGGAATCATTGGAGAAAGTCAGTTGGAGAAATTGGGGGCTGAAAAAGTTGAATGATATCCCTCAGTCAGACAGTTAGTAACATGCCAACTTCCGGGCTCCGAGGGCATCAAGCAACCATTCCAATCCCATCCCACGAGACCTCACCGAGTATTGTATTGGTCGCTTCAAGTCGGTTACCAAACTAAGGAATGGTGAATCGACATCCTCCTCTTGGTATGAACTAGCCATACCGCGGGGCCACCAGGCTAAAGAGATGCCGACGCAGCCACCATTCCCCCGTCGAACCGACCAAAATAATCCCGGGTCAGCTCCACGAGACAGACATTTCCCCCTTCCTTCCTTTCCTCCGACTGCCCCGTCCACCTAGTCACACACCTGGGCAGAGCCATGAACGAGGTCAACTAATTAGCTATAAGCCAAGAAGTTGTCTCACAGGCTCATGGCTCTGTCCAGTCGTACGACCAAAATGGACAGGCTCCATGAGAATCGGAATAAAAAACTTTTGTGAGGCCACCTGCCATTTCCATGGCTGAAGGCCAGCGGGAAAGATCAATTCAAAACATTAAAAAAAAATCAAAAACTTACAACTCTTCAGACTTGAGGCTTGACCAAAGTCAAACCTAAAGTCGAACTTACAAAAACTTTCGAAAAACCTTCAAAAAGACGTTACTTTACTTTAATACAAAAATTCAAAAATCAAAATCGCAAAAACTTTCAAAAACATTACTTTACTCTACAAAAAATAATTTTACAAGAACACCAGTCAGACTCAGGTCCGCCTGTAACTTCCACTAGATATGAGACTACCGAGTCAGACAATTAGCTAAAACCAAATGTCCATATCTCCAAGTAATCCCAGTCTCCAGCATCCATCACATTCAGACACCGAAGTCTAACTGAGGTGGCCCCACGTTGGGCCTGTGAGGAAGAACCCTGAAAGAAAAAAAAATAAGGGAGCCACAAAGAACCGCGCTCCTTAAGTTGAATGCTCAAAAAAAAACTTATCTGAAGTAGATCCTCTGCTTCCTGTGCTGCGTACAAGCGAATATGTTGCAGTCCCTCTGGCCATCGCGAATTTAATTAGCACTTTCTAAGAACAGGTGTCCAAATGAGTCTTCTACCAACGTAATACGAAACAGGGGCAAGGATTCACAATATTACTGATATTAAATGTAGAGTAGCGACAGAACAACAAATACAGGTTAGAAACAAATCAAAGTTTCCTATATGGATGCGTGACGGGTAGTAAATAGTCAATGACAGCCAATTAAGTCGATTCACGACTCGAACCTCAGTCAGCGAACAAACCCACCTCTAGGTCTAGCAGGTGGTGACATCTATCAAAAATTTAGGATGGGGTCCGTCCGGTAGTCAAGTCTCAAAATAAAAAGGAAGGAGATCTTGACAGAATGTTCTAGATTTCTATAATGGCAGTAATAAGTCACCGTGCATTACGGTAGTAAGAGGAAGATAAACCGGCCCGAGCAAAGGCGCGTGGCCAAGCAATTGAACTCAGAATAAAGAGTGCTATAATAAAAAGGAAATAAAAACAAAAATTAAAAATTAAAGAGGTAATCGCAGAGAAGCAATTGAGAATCAGCCATCTCTCATTTCCAATCGAGCAAGAGTAAGAAATTGTGAATTCTGGTCGGGATAATTTGTGGTAACCGCCTTCATAAGAAAAGTAAAACAAGGGCGAATAATAGATTATATTAGTGGCTTTAGGTGCGTGCAGGGCATATAGCGGTCTGCGGGTTCATGGTTAAGAGTGCCTGTGGGCTTTGACGTAGCTTGAAAATTCTCTAACAAGCAAACCTGTAATCTGAAATCGAAAGGTGAAAGTGAAGGAGCATAAACTGAATCGCCAGGGCGGTCCGGGTAAGTAGAATTCCTGCTTAGGAAAGAAAGAAATATAAGTCCAACCAATGGAAATAATTAAATATTGTTCCACCCAGTGATACATGGGAAGTCTGCCTCCAGGAACGCCACGGTCCACCGGGGTCGTAAGTGGACTTCCCGGCGGAATTTGCGTAGTGTCAATAAATTTAAGTTAACTTGATTAACGCTGTGCGCAGGGCACACTCAGAAACCCATGCGAGGTTCTAAATTCCAGTGACCTCAAGAGATTGTTCATTAGCAGCTTAAATTCCGGGTCATCATTCAGTACCAGAAGAAGAAACAAAACAAACAAACAAATAAGGAGTGGAATATACAAGACAAACGGGATAGTCTTATAATTAAGTTAATTACTTATGTAGGCAGTAATCGAGAAAGAAAAGAGAATAATTTTTTTCAGCCGGCGTCATCCACAAATGCATTTGGGGAGGATACCGGGTAAGTACCTTTAAGTATATAAATTTTTTTTTATCAAAATCCTTTTAATTGATAATTATAATAATTTAATTTATAAATATATATATTATAATTTAATTTATAAATTTAAAATTCCGCGGATACGTGATCGTTAGTAATATAAGATACACACAGAAGTAGCAAGTAAAAGCGAGCAGTGTACGACATTAAAGCTACCGCGTAATCTTTCTCTAACTAACGCGGGCGTATGAATATATTATAATCTCTTTTGGTCTGTTAATTTATAGCTGATTGCGAGAATTGAAGGAATTAATGTAGTCTAGGAACCAAGCAAGGTAATACGTTGTGATTAGTAGTATGCTGACGTAACGAGGCCTCGGGGTCACTGGATTTTTTTTTGTTGTAAGAAAGAATGCTTGGCTTAGTCTAAAGGAGTACTTAGTCTTAAAAGTTGGCTAAACTTTACTTTTATGTCCGATGAATTATATTATAAATTATATTTCCTTCCTTTCCTAAGCAAGAAGCGTTATTATAAGAGTTAATCTAATTAAGCCTCCTGTGTAGGCTGGTAGCAGTTAAGTAAGTGACTACAGCGCAGGGTAGTGATCGTAATGGAATTTGTATTGAATTTGTAATAATTAAGCACGTAATGTTAGAATAAATCTCTTGACGGTATATGCTGAATGGTTAATTGTGGGGGTATGAGGTATTATGGACGGCATTGGTATACCTGCTAGTAGACCAGTCATTAACCAGGGTGGGATATGGGGTGGCTCGAGTTGGGTCAGCCGGAAGTTTTATTGAGGTGGCTCATGTCCTACTCCTACTCTATCAACCGCAAATGCGACGACTCCTCTTCTTCCCTTCCACGCCCAATCGACGAGCTTAGCCGGCTTAGATGGAGGTAACACCAGGGAGGAAAGGTGAGCGTGAAGCATAGGACCCGGACGACTGTTTTTCTGAGCCTCCTAATACGTAATACGAAATTTATGGCTCCCAAATTTTTTTATCTGAAGGAAAATTTAAGCATGTTTCGGCGGGGGACCTGGCGCCCAATAGCTTAGCTATACTCACTGCACATGGAGGACAGCTTGGACATAAGTGTAAATTGCTGGACTACCGCTATATGAAGAGTTAAGTCGTTGCTCGCGACTAGGCTTGTTGGTTCACTACCGATTTTTTTCCCTTTTGAACTAATTACTGACTTTGAATTTTGAATTTCGCTAGCGGGGTTTGGCTGGTCGGCCTGGATGTAACTAATTAATTGCTTGATTTTTTTCTGTGACTAAAGTGAAGTCCCAACGTGGCAACCTACCTCCAAACAACAGTAGCCCTTCAGTTGATCTTCCGAGAGCAGCTAAAGAAAAGTGTTACAGATGGCGCCCAAACGGTTTTTAAGTGGCCGAATGAATTTGTTATAGCGTTATGTCACAGCAGAAGAAGAATAATTTTCAATTTTTTTTATTTTTATTACAACCTTACTACAGGCTGGTCAATGGTAAGGACACTGATATATGCATTGTTCTTAATTGGAGTTATAGTTTATTGTTATTGTTCCTAGTCCAAGCTAAAGCCAAGCCGGTCAAAAGACGGTATCAAGTGAGTAGAGCGAGGCTGGCTTAGGAAAGCATTCCAGCACTCAATAGTTGTTCAAATGTAGATTAAATTAATGGAGAATGCGGACTTCTGCGGGTGATTGAATGTGGGACTTGGATAAGAAGCTAAGAAAAGCAATTCTCCAAGGCCAACAACATTATGCGTGAGAATTTTCTTAAGTGGTCTTATTAAAATCCGCGTAGGTGTCGACTTAGAGTTAGAACTGATTCAGCGATCCCGAATCAGCTCCTCAGTCGAATTTCATAAGGGTTAGAATGTGACTTAAGTGGTCTTAGTGGTTCCCCTTATGAGGCATTCATCAGAGTACGAGAAGGCTGCACGATTTTGAAATTGTCTTTGCTCTTGGGAGTATGCATATCCACCGGGTATCGCGACAGTGGCTGTTAGAAAGCTGACGAGATAACCCGGTCACCCCAGCGAATGCCTACGAAAGCTCCCCGCAATCGACGTACGAAGGCATGTACCCGATAATGAAAGTATAAATTTTTTTTTGTTACCGCTAACTTATAGTATAGTAAGAAGTATAATCCACTGGTCTGAACAATAATGGAAATTTGAATTATTTTGTTCTTGCATTATTATTACTCCTTATTAGTTGAGTAATTGCAATTTATTGGTATAACTACCATTGGAAATTGGTTGTAGGTATGAAATTAGAACTGAATTGAGTGAATTAAAGGAGAATCATTGCCTATTATTGCCTGAACAGTGGGGTCGAGTGCGGCCTCTCATAAACCCTTTGTTGAATGGTACCTACTATTATACATATATATGAAGTATGAATAATTATTGGCCGTGGTAGCGTTAGCCTTAGAACACACAAAACAAAAACAAAATTTAATATATAACTAGTATCTAGTACTGTGAGTAATCTAACCTCGTCAACTAGCACCGGTTGCTGAGGTACCTTCGTAATTACAATCAATAATAAAGAAATACGCTTTAATTGACTACTCGAGATTTGGTTATTGTCGATAGTACAGGGAAGTAAAAAAAAAAAAATTTCCCCGGTACGCGTACAAAGAAGTCATACAAGTAGACAATGGACGTACATCACTTAGAGCGAGACGAGCTCAGTTACGAGCTTGGGTTAAGGAAACTTAGGGAATCAGGAAGATCCTCAGGCTTGGGGACGGATCTTCAAGCCATTTTAAATAAAGAATATGAAGGACTACTTCCAAAACCGACAGAGTTCAGTCCTATTAACCAGATCCTCCGTATCGATCTGGCATTATGCCAGGAAAAATTATCCTCCTTGAAGGAAATTATTAATATCGCGGTGGCCGCGAAAAATGGTAGTGAGCTAGCAAAAGCACAATCTCGACTGATACACGTTATTGGTAGGCTTAAGCTTTTATCTAAGGCAGAACCAGCAATGTCCGATTCCATAGCGGATTTAGTTGAAGCTGCGGACGCAAATCTAGACTTGATCATCCTCCAGCTGCCAGAGCTCGGCCGGCTGGGTGCGATGCACACATTAATACCGCCCTCTTCTCTGGGCGCAGGGGCGTCAAGTATAAGCCGAAACCAGTGCCTATCGGACCAGAATGAGGAAACCTCCTATGAAGAAGACCTTCCCTCTCTAATAGAGACCGGGGTGCCGTCCTTGGTGGTAACCCTTGCTAACGAAGAGAGGATAACATATCCACCCGTCGACCAGTCTGGTGGTACAATAAATAATCCAACTATTGATGGAAATAATTCAAAGGGTCAGGGTTACCTCCCAGTCCCCACATCTACTCCTGCATTGATCTATACTACGGCCCGGGAAACCATGCATTCACTATATGATTATCCTCGTACCTCGGCTGATAGTGTCAAATTGCAAGCGATTAGCTCAGGAGCCATACCTAAGAGTGTTACTAGCTCAACGACACACCAGACATTTTCGGAACAGGGTTCAGTGATCCGACAGGTCAACCAGTCTAAACTGCTACCATCGGTGGGTGAGGCGGGAACCTATATCCCAGTTGGTGTCCCACATAGCAACGACCAGATACCACCCCAGCAAGGTAAGGGCTATGACAACCGTCAGTACGAAAGCTACCGGCTGGCAGAGCCACGGTGGGAACCGCAAAGGCAACCTGAATTATAATCGGTTCAGCTGAACCTGTTAAGGGGAGCCATACCTCAAGAGAATCTCAGAAATCCATCAAATGGTTCCAACCAAGCGTATGCACCGGGGAGGCCACCAAGATCACGAGCGGGTGCCACCTCCTCAGCCAGCAAGGCCTAACTTACAGGGACAGCGACACCCAGTATTTTCTGACCTGAAAGGGCAGTCTCAAATTCCTCGGCGAAGCCACGGTAATCCGGTAATAAACTGGCACATACGCTTCGACGTTCACTCAGAGGTCTATCCGTAGACGATTTTGTATTCAGAGTGGAGACTCTAGCAAGAGCTGATGGGGTCCCTCAAGACAACCTATTGTACGCCATTCACCAGCTTCTGGCAGGCAGGGTCGCCACCTGGTACTGGAAATTCTGCCGAAAATACCCAAATACGGACTGGTACCAGCTGTGCGACTCCTTAAGAAGACAGTTTGAAGATTCGTACAGCGACTTTGATATCCGGAAGCTAATGGAATCGAGGAAACAAAAATCAAAAGAATGTTTTAGCGGTTTCCGACTTGACCTGGAAAGCCTATCATTAAGACTGCGCGAAGCGATAAGCCAGATTGAGTTGATGCACATAACAAAATGTAATATGCATTCGGCACTGAGGAAGGCCCTGGCGCTGCAGGATTTTTATAGTCTGGATGAAATGGATAGACTCTGTCGACAGATGGAGAAACTATGGAGCGAAGTGGGAGAGACTGCTGATGACCAGATAAAGTCCAAAAGGCATCACACTCAGCAAATCGATTATGACAATTACGATAGTTGGGGAATATCCACCGGTCGCGAAGAAGGGTTAGAGCAGGAGGCAGAGATTGCAATGCTGGAAAATCGAACGGCAAACAAAAAGGAATATGTGATCTGCTGGAACTGTGAGGACCTCGGGCATACCTTCGTTGATTGTCCGGACAAGAGGCGACGGATTTTTTGTTACACGTGTGGAGCGAAGAATGTTGTGCGACCAAACTGAATAAAGTGCATGAAGGGAAACCGACAGGCGGGTCACGAAACGAGGGGTTACGTGATTCCGCCGAAGGCCTTCCTAACTCCGTCGACCCAACCATAGCCAACCATGAAAAACGAAGAGCTAGAACGCACCATTATTTCACCATTCGGAAGTCCACCATAAAAAAACTGTCCAAATCGATCATAAAACCGGACGAGGACGGCAGGTCCGTAGTACAGGTCCGTATAAAAGGTCAGAACTTGTATGGATTGCTAGACAGCGGGGCGAGTGTCAGCTGCCTAGGTAAAAATGCGTTAGATTTGATAGAGAGGCTGGATACTCAGTGGTCTACTATCGTCGCTTCCGTACGAACTGCAGACGGGTCCAGTCAGGCGGTTATCGGATTCGTGTGGCTTCCAGTTAAATTTAATGGTAGGGTAAAGCATGTTAAATTTTTCATAGTGCCGAGCTTAGCTCGACAACTCATTCTCGGCATCGACTTCTGCACCACCATTAAAATTTTCCCAGCAATTATATCAGAGATCGAGTTACCTTCAGATCTCGTAACACATCATAACCTAGACTTAGAAGAAGGACAAAAACTCGACGAAATTATAGCGGAGTTTCCGTCGTTCAGTAAGGAAGGATTGGGACGCATGTCCTTGCTGAAGCATAGTATTGATATCGGTGATAATAAGCCAATTAGACAGAGACACTATCCCCTTTCGCCTCCTATGCAAAAGATCCTCGACGGAGAGATTGACCGGATGTTGCAGCTAAAGGTAATAGAGGAAAGTCAAAGCGAGTGGGCGTCGCCATTGGTGATGGTGAAAAAACCAAGTGGGAAAATAAGAGTATGCCTGGATTCCAGGAAACTAAATGAAGTTACTCGGAAGGATGCCTACCCTCTACCACAAATAAATGGCATTCTAAGCCCCGTTAGAGGTACCAAGTTCATTACAAGCCTCGACTTGATGGACGCCTTCTGGCAAATCGAGCTTGACCAGAATTCAAGAGACAAGACCGCGTTTGTTGTTCCAGGAAGAGGTCTCTACCAGTTCACGGTAATGCCTTTTGGATTGAACAATTCTCCTAAGACCTTGTGCAAACTAATGGATAAGGTCATTCCTTACGATCTGCATGAGGATGTGTTTGTTTATCTGGATGACCTGTTAATCCTATCTGAAGATATTTCATCCCATATGCAAGTCTTGCGCAAGGTAGCCGGTTGTCTGCGACAAGCGGGGTTAACAATAAATATCGAAAAAAAGTCGGTTTTGTCAGAAGCGTCTAAAATACCTAGGGCATATTATTAGTGAAGAAGGGATTCAAACCGATCCAGAGAAAATTTCCGCAATACAAGACTTTCCCAGACCTAAGACAATTCGTCAAATCCGAAGATTTTTAGGGCTCGCGGGTTGGTATAGGTGATTTATTGCTAACTATGCAACCTTAGTGGCTCCAATAACGGATCTGTTAAAGAAAAACACGAAGGCGACTTGGTCGAGCGAAGCTGAACTAGCCTTTAACGAAATGAAGGCCAGCTTAACAGAGGCCCTGATCCTTTCCAGTCCCGAATTTAGTCGGCCCTTTAGTATTCAATGTGATGCGTCTTCGAATGGGCTTGGCAGTGTGCTATGCCAGACGGATGAGGAAGGCCACGAGCACCCCATTGCCTTCATGTCACAAAAATTAAATAAGGCCCAAAAAAAACTATAGCATTACTGAGCTGGAATGCTTGGCTGCAGTATTAAGCATAAAAAAATTTCGGCCCTATATTGAAGGATCTCATTTTACCATTATAACAGACCATTCGAGCCTTCGATGGCTCATGAATCAAAAGGATTTGGCAGGACGATTAGCGAGGTGGAGTCTTAAGCTCCAGTCATTTGACTTTACCATTATTGATAGGAAAGGTTCAGAAAATGTAGTTGCAGACGCGCTTTCCCGGACCGAATTAGAGGAAATTGGCCAGGTAAGCGCTAACCCCACGTTAAGGTTAAATGATCCAGCATTCCGGGACGCGCAGTACCTGGACCTGGCAAAAACTGTAAAAGAAAATCAATCAAGGCTACTTGATGTACAGGTGAGGGACGGGATTGTGTTCAAACGGGTTAATAATGAATTAGCGAGTGAGTCTTCATGGAGGATTTGGGTTCCAGAAATCCTCACCGAATTCTTAATAAGTGAAGCTCACAACCCACCTCTCTCATCGCACAGCGGAGTCTCTAAAACGATCGAGAAATTGAAGCGGTATTTCTACTGGCCACGCCTGGTTTCTCAAACTACTAGTTTTTTTAAAAATTGTCAAACTTGCAAAGAATGCAAGCCTCCCAATCAATGTCTTCGTCCTCAGATGGGTGACCCTGTAATTCCAGTACGTCCTTGGCAACACATTAATATTGACTTCCTAGGCCCATATCCGCGCTCAAAAATGGGGAATACCGTTATAGTCATAGACCGTTTCACGAAGTTCGTTCTAATAAAAGCATTAAGAAACGCACTGACAAGACTAGTCATTCCCTTCCTAGAAAGGGAAGTATGCCATCTTTTTGGAGTACCTGAGTCCTTGATGTCTGACAATGGGGCGCAATTTACGTCCAAGGAGTTCAAACGATTCATGGAAACGTATGATATCAAACACAGCCGCATAGCTGTGTATAGTCCTCAAGTAAATGCTTCCGAGCGCGTCAATCGTAACATCCTAGCATCAATCAAGGCTTACTTGGATAAAGATCACCGGAAATGGGATGAAAATTTGTCCGAAATTAACTGTGCCCTCAGAAACGTCATCCACAACTCCATGGGATATACGCCATATTACTTGAATTTTGGCCGGCACATGATCACGCATGCCTCCAGCTACGGCATCCTAAGGAAGCTACAAGCCTTAGAGGAAGGAGATATTCAAGTCGAGAATTCATGTGCTAGAGCCATTATACAAGCCCAGGTGATAGAGAACTTGCGCAAGGCCAAAGAAAGACACCGTAAACAGTATAACCTGCGAAGCGCCATTAGGAATTATTCTCCCGGACAAGTAGTGTTCTGCAGGAATTTCGCGCAGAGCGACACGTGCAAGAAGTTTAGTGCAAAATTAGCCCGGACATTTTTAAAATGTAGGATTGTGCGAGCCGTTGGCAGCTCTTGTTATGAAATAGAACACTGCCAAGGCAAGAAAATCGGTATTTATCATACCAAAGACTTAAAGCCCGGCTAAATCTCAGGGTGTGAGTCAGCCCCACGTTACAGTGACCTTTTCCGGTAGCCCTAATAAGGCATCCGACCAGCCTATCTGGTAACAACAGGGTATCAGGAAGCCGCTTAGGAGCCACGCAAACCTAGCGGTAAGTACACCTTAGATGTAGAACGCCTTTTACCCCTTATCTTGTCCCATATTATCGCTTAAATTTCCTCCCTACATGATAAGCCAATTCGGTTATTCCACTTGACGTTCGAACTACGGTCCTGCGGCGGATATTTCCTAAACACTGCGCAACACCTCTAGGGAGAAAAAAATGTCGGGTTTCCAAAATAGGCGTCGGGATAAATATAAACATGCCTTCACTCTAAATTCTAATGAATATATCTCTATAGTAAGCCTAAATTCTCCGATATAACGGGTTCCAATTAATATAGATTACAAACATCGTTCTTCATGAGAAAAAAAATGCACGCACTAGTAGTTAGGAGGTCATTTAGAGAGGCGGAGATGTCGCCACAGATTTCGGCCTGCTGGAAAACCCAGTTGCACTATAATATAAACATCTATAGTTGCAGGATGCCGTAAGAGTACGTCGGCGATAAGTGTAGTTATCGGTAGGTGACCAGAACTCTTCAGACTCGGAAATGGAACAGGTCGTGTTACATTCCGAGCCTGTCCTGTAACGACAGCTGTCCGCAGCTATAAAGATATAGCCGCCGAAATCAGTCTCGTATCCAAGTCCAGTCCTGTGAGGAAGAACCCTGAAAGAAAAAAAATAAGGGAGCCACAAAGAACCGCGCTCCTTAAGTTGAATGCTCAAAAAAAACTTATCTGAAGTAGATCCTCTGCTTCCTGTACTGCGTACAAGCGAATATGTTGCAGTCCCTCTGGCCATCGCGAATTTAGTTAGCACTTTCTAAGAACAGGTGTCCAAATGAGTCTTCTACCAACGTAATACGAAACAGGGAGAAGGATTCACAATATTACTGATATTAAATGTAGAGTAGCGACAGAACAACAAACACAGGTTAGAAACAAATCAAAGTTTCCTATATGGATGCGTGACGGGTAGTAAATAGTCAATGACAGCCAATTAAGTCGATTCACGACTCGAACCTCAGTCAGCGAACAAACCCGCCTCTAGGTCTAGCAGGTGGTGACATCTATCAAAAATTTAGGATGGGGTCCGTCCGGTAGTCAAGTCTCAAAATAAAAGGAAGGAGATCTTGACAGAATGTTCTAGATTTCTATAATGGCGGGATTCTGGCGGGCATAGTTAGCAGTAATAAGTCACCGTGCATTACGGTAGTAAGAGGAAGATAAACCGGCCCGAGCAAGAGCGCGTGGCCAAGCAATTGAACTTAGAATAAAGAGTGCTATAATAAAAAAGGAAATAAAAAGAAAAATTTAAAAATTAAGAGGTAATCGCAGAGAAGCAATTGAGAATCAGCCATCTCTCATTTCCAATCGAGCAAGAGTAAGAAATTGTGAATTCTGGTCGGGATAATTTGTGGTAACCGCCTTCATAAGAAAAGTAAAACAAGGGGGAATAATAGCATATATTAGTGGATTTAGGTGCATGCAGGGCGTATAGCGGTCTGCGGGTTCATGGTTAAGAGTGCCTGTGGGCTTTGACGTAGCTTGAAAATTCTCTAACAAGCAAACCTGTAATCTGAAATCGAAAGGTGAAAGTGAAGGAGCAGAAACTGAATCGCCGGGGCGGTCCGGGTAAGTAGAATTCCTGCTTAGGAAAGAAAGAAATATAAGTCCAACCAATGGAAATACTTAAATATTGTTCCACCTAGGGATACGTGGGAAGTCTACCTCCAGGAACGCCACGGTCCACCGGGGTCGTAAGTGGACTTCCCGACGGAATTTGCGTAGTGTCAATAAATTTAAGTTAACTTGATTGTGCGCAGGGCACACTCAGAAACCCATGCGAGGTTCTAAATTCCAGTGACCTCAAGAGATTGTTCATTAGCAGCTTAAATTCCGGGTCATCATTCAGTACCAGAAGAAGAAACAAAACAAACAAACAAATAAGGAGTGGAATATACAAGACAAACGGGATAGTCTTATAATTAAGTTAATTACTTATGTAGGCAGTAATCGAGAAAGAAAAGAGAATAATTTTTTTCAGCCGGCGTCATCCACAAATGCATTTGGGGAGGATACCGGGTAAGTACCTTTAAGTATATAAATTTTTTTTTATCAAAATCCTTTTAATTGATAATTATAATAATTTAATTTATAAATATATATATTATAATTTAATTTATAAATTTAAAATTCCGCGGATACGTGATCGTTAGTAATATAAGATACACACAGAAGTAGCAAGTAAAAGCGAGCAGTGTACGACATTAAAGCTACCGCGTAATCTTTCTCTAACTAACGCGGGCGTATGAATATATTATAATCTCTTTTGGTCTGTTAATTTATAGCTGATTGCTAGAAATTGAAGGAATTAATGTAGTCTAGGAACTAAGCAAGGTAATACGTTGTGATTAGTAGTGTGCTGACGTAACGAGGCCTCGGGGTCACTGGATTTTTTTTTTGTTGTAAGAAAGAATGCTTGGCTTAGTCTAAGGGAGTACTTAGTCTTAAAAGTTGGCTAAACTTTACTTTTATGTCCGATGAATTATATTATAAATTATATTTCCTTCCTTTCCTAAGCAAGAAGCGTTATTAGAAGAGTTAATCTAATTAAGCCTCCTGTGTAGGCTGGTAGCAGTTAAGTAAGTGACTACAGCGCAGGGTAGTCATCGTAATGGAATTTGTATTGAATTTGTAATAATTAAGCACGTAATGTTAGAATAAATCTCTTGACGGTATATGCTGAAGTGGTTAATTGTGGGGGTATGAGGTATTATGGACGGCATTGGTATACCTGCTAGTAGACCAGTCATTAACCAGGGTGGGATATGGGGTGGCTCGAGTTGGGTCAGCCGGAAGTTTTATTGAGGTGGCTCATGTCCTACTCCTACTCTATCAACCGCAAATGCGACGACTCCTCTTCTTCCCTCCCACGCCCAATCGACGAGCTTAGCCGGCTTAGATGGAGGTAACACCAGGGAGGAAAGGTGAGCGCGAAGCATAGGATCCGGACGACTGCTTTTCTGAGCCTCCTAATACGTAATACGAAACTTATGGCTCCCAAATTTTTTTATCTGAAGGAACATTTAAGTATGTTTCGGCGGAGGACCTGGCGCCCACTAGCTTAGCTATACTCACTGCACATGGAGGACAGCTTGGACATAAGTGTAAATTGCTGGACTACCGCTATATGAACAGTCAAGTCGTTGCTCGCGACTAGGCTTGTTGGTTCACCACAGATTTTTTTTCCCTTTTGTACTAATTACTGACTTTGAATTTTGAATTTCGCTAGCGGGGTTTGGCTGGTCGGCCTGGATGTAACTAATTAATACCTTGATTTTTTTTCTGTGACTAAAGTGAAGTCCCAACGTGGCAACCTACCTCCAAACAACAGTAACCCTTCAGCTGATCTTCCGAGAGCAGCTAAGGAAAAGTGTTACAGTCCCGACTGCCAGCCTGAGCTGACAGATCACTTGACGGGCAGCGTTGACTGCAGGGCGGCACGCTAGTTCACCTCAGCTATTGGCGGAGAGTGTGGGGAGGTTACACAAAAAAAACCTGCCGCTGCCGTCAGCCATAATCAAAAAAATTTCGTGCCTATTAACACAAAATCGGCACACCCTCGGTCCTGAAGGGACCCTTACGTCACTTACCTGCATATGATTGAAGGCGCAGATGTTTTGCCTTCTTTGCCGGCCCCATCCTCCCATCTGACTCTGAGGGGCATAATTATTCAGAGTCCCTATTTGACCTGTAGAGAGAGAGAGAGACTAGGCGAGCCTAGTCAACCTTTATCCTACGTGAGAGGGCTCCAGGATAGTAAAGGAAGAATTAAAACTTTCAAAATTTCATAGTTACGTTATAATTTCAGTGTATTCAAAGGGAACATACTACATAACTTAAATAACATTACTTTAAGATTAGACCATATATTACTGAAATTATAATCTTTGCTACAAAACCCTTAATAGTAAAATATTAAAAGAGAAAACAATTTAAGTGAAATATCGCAATATCAACAAATCAATAGTTTCCATCTTAGACAACTTCTTCATTCATTACATAATTATAAGTCATTATCTATTTTGCATTGATTTCTGGCATTTCTAACTACTGTAGATAAATGTATTCAAGTCCTGCCAGAGGATTGAAAATAAGATTTTGCAGAAGCAAAAACAAGAATCTTAATAACCAGTTATTTATGTATAATAAAATTTGTCAACAACAAAAAAATGGGCTTTGAATTTCCATTTAAAAGTAAGTTCCTGAAGGCTGAATCACAGACCATGAGATAAATTTCTCAATGTCTTTTTCCTGAATATGAAGATATTATTTTCGTTAATGGGGATTTCTAAAATTCCAGTGGTATTAAATCCGATTTTCTCGTTACGTTGATAATTCTGATGAAAATAAAAATGTCTTTAAAAGATACTTTTCTTTTGTGTAATTAGGAATGACACCTCTACGTAACAAAAGTGTTTTTAAATTCTTACAATAGTTGAAGAATTTGATAGGAGCTTGTACTTTACAAAACAATATTATTTTACACTTAATCTCTAACTAATTTCCTTCGAAAACTTTACTTTGCAATAATTTAGTGATTCGAAGATTGTTATTTCCCTCATACTTCAGGCCTACTATGTATATGCATATCTTCCAGTTCAAAACTATACACTTAAATCTAACTAGAAAAATTGCTTTTGATCTAATTTTCCGTTCGGTACTTTCGGTAATGTGTAGTATTCAACAAATTAACTATAGCTGGTTATAGTATACCATGAAATCAGACATATATATGTGCAAGTATAGCTTTAAATTGAAACTATGTAAATATATGAAAAAAATATCAATAACGAAAAAGTTCTACAGTGCAAGTTGCTACAAAAGGCGGAGTATATACATGTGTCAAAGGAAAAGTGCAATATATCAATAATACTCACAGTTAAAATTCCATGGCCTGATGAAGCGCTTCAGCATCCGCCATCTAGTTAAAAATTAAATTAGAATTTAATGCTTCGACTTGCTGTCTGTAGGCTCTATCACAAACTAATTTGTTGAGTTGAAATAATATTGCCCAGCGGCACTTGTATCTACACTTATATCTTGAACGAAATTAAATAAGAAAGTGCGGAACGTAATTATAATAAAAATTAAAATTTAAAACAATTTACAAATTCATTTTATAGTTGACGACTGTATCTACTTTGTGCAATCCCGTCGAAAACGCTCTCAACTGAACTGTTTGACTATTTTGTATGAAAACAGCTTCAGTTTCGTTCCACGATTCAGACACTTTGCAGTCTCGCAATGTGTGGATGAGTATATCCAAAGTACAAATGCAATCTAAAAGTGGCAAATAGCTAACAGTTGCAGAGATTTGTCTCATTACATCCCGAATCTCCTGTTGGATACGCTTCAACTCCTTATTAGATATTGGGTTCTTCGGATCACCAGAACTGTTGTCGCCCCGTTCTGTCTGCACTTTAAAATCCCACCACTCCAGAACTTCTTTGGTGTGAACATGTGTAATAATCATGAATATTTTCTCAAGAAGATTTTTAGACAACCATTCTTGAACTTGAGAGAGTACGTTTTTCAAGAATTCTTCAATTTTACTATCCTTTGACATTAAAATTGCTAATCCATATTGCTGCGTGTTCACAAAACGCTCAGGAGGATATATTCCCTTTGAAAAAGTATTGAGTTTAGTTTATACCATATTTTAAGTATTCCGCCACTGTTATGGTCGTAGCGTATTGCATATAGCAATATGCTACACGACGTACTGAAGCGTGTAGGCCGGCTGCGTCAAACACACAAAAATTGAACGCACCCCGACTGAGAGAAATGCGTTTACTCTCAAGCTCGTGTGACATGCGACGTGACAGTGGTGACAAAGAAGAAGAAGACCATTAACATGTCATATTTAGTGAACAAGTGTGCATGGAAGAAATTCCAGGAATTATAATTATCGAAATTCCTCAACGACATCGGGCCCAGAAAGGTAATAATTCTGATTAAGTTTGGTAGAGTCACATCCAATAAATAAAATACTTTAGGAATTCCCAGAAAGCACCTGATAATCAAGAAGGAAATTAGAAAAGAAAAAAAGAAAAAAGCCTCCAGTGGTTTTGCGTCGTGTCGAGAAGGGACAAATAACTTGGTCAGTAATTAGACTTCCATCACCATCCAGAATTTTACGAAGTAATAATTTTTACAATATTTAGTGCACGAGAAGTGAGCGCCCTGTTTAGCAAATCGCTTTCAATCAGACTGTAAGTCTGCATCATTGACATCTCACATTGGTCGCTCGGAGGAGGATAATAATCCTCAGCTTACAATAGCACTCGTTGCGAGGAATTAAAAATCACTGGGCTCTGGTTACAGCCGGAGGCAGCAGGAGGAATTTCCCCTTTTTGAACATCGAAGCCAAAACAGCTGGAGTTTTATACGCATTTCCCCCATGGGATTATTTTCTGAACTTCGAAAAGGAATCTATGGCACGAGACAAGTAGGCTCGTGATATGAAGTTTCAATTACTTTAAAATAACTATTTTAATTTTAAGAAGTGCACTCGAAGTGCCAAAAATGAATTTTAGCTTCCCTATATCGGTCGCAAACAGCAGGGATGTTTAGTTTTAGTTTCTTTATGTAATTTGTGAGCACTTTTGAAAACGGCAAGAAAATGATAGATTTTCAAGGTGCGGAAAACGACAGGTTTCGTCTACAATAGCATATGAAATAGAAAATTAGTCACGGCAAGCAAACATAATTATACGCATCGCATCAAGTAGACTTCATGACCTTGTGTGGGTTTTTTGTTTGGTCTCATGATCGTTTTGACGTGCTTCTCATTATTTTATATATATATACGATATACATATGACCAGTTAACCATTTAGGAGAAATTCACATTTCGTGAATAAACTCAAACAATCATGTGAGTTGCGTTTATGTCGAGAACGAAATGATAGCGATTCAATTATGCTTATGGTCTGAAATTTATAGTTTTCATTTTTTTCACGAGTTTAGTGCCAAAATCAGAAGATTTGGTTTAATTTCCTTAGCATTAGTTGGAATTTTGAATTTTATAAAGTTACAAACATTTATTTCAAGTGCCTTTAGTTGTAAGCATTGCCAAGGTACGAGAGCCGTCAGGTAATTGTTATTTTACTCAGATAGAGCCTTGTTGTGAGCATTGAATAAATAACTAATAAGGAAACGGCATATCGGGTGAAAACGTAAGCATCTCGGCGAAATGTATTAGTGTGCTGTGTTTGTATGCACTTGGCGTTGCCTTTGTATGACTAGAATAATTTAGCAACCAATGACACTTCAATTGTTAACAAATAAACCGGCATTGGTAAAATGTTAAATCTTTTGCCATGGCTCTTTATTTTTACAGATATTTCACTTTTATTTTATTTTAAACACAATAATTAATTAGTAAAGCTATTAAGCTTAATTGAAGAATGCTTTTCCACGACAATAACGCCGTTTGTTCCTGCAGCACAGCACAGCGCACTTCATTACTGTTTTTTAAGACTCCGGAGTCTCTATTACACAAAATGTCGCTCACAAAAGAAATATTCCGCACTTATTTCACACTACTATTCATAAAATTCACGTTTAATTACTTATTTTTCACAATATCGCGAACTCAAAACCGAAACTTATTTTCAAATAATATGAAATGTCAGAATGTTGAACTGACACAAAATATCAGCGACGCCCTCTTGTCATTTCTCCCCCCCCCCCCGACCATAGGTCACACTGTCATTGAAATGCTTAAACACGTACACTGTATTCGCACGATACCCCGCTTCCTTATTAGTTATTTATTCAATGGTTGTGAGAAGACCTACCGAACGTAAGCCGAATCTAAACTTTAACTTAACTTTTTACTAGGTGGCGGATGTTGAAGCTTCATCATGCCGTGGAATTTCACCGTGAGTATTATTGAAATATTATAAATTGTCTTTTAGTATGTTCATGCTTCGGCTTCGACAATTAAATGCTCGGTAGAAGTCTCTTGCATTGACATAAAAATAATTTTTTTTTTTTATTTATAACAAATTACCAAGGTATTTAATTTAATATTAATAATTATTTTTAATTATATATAAAATATACAAAAAGTCGTAGGTTTAAAAAAAAATCTATATAGAGAGGAAAAAAATAGTGCCCTAGTGATGAAGAGATTCCGGTACCTATATATATCCGGTTCCTATATATATACATACATAATCTTAGTTTGATAAAATATTCACGTACTTATATAACTAGTTTAGCGGAATCTCTATCTGTGCCTATTACTTTGAATTAACGAAATTTTTTTGTGTACTTACGTGTACGCCTTTATCTACTTAATACTATACTGCTGTACTTTTACATAGTTTCATAAGCTAATGGTATACTTATCGGTACACCTTTTTTCCTGTACTCACTTTAAATTAAGGTTTTTTTTTGTAAATATAACGTGAAAATGAATTCTTGGAGGCTTTAATTTCTTCCTTCACTATCCCGGAGCCCTTTCATGTGAAGGTCGAGTGGGTCCGCTCTAATCTCCCGACAGGTCAACAAGGGACTTGGGAAAATAGTGCCACCCAAAGTCAAACGGGAGGATGGGGCTGGCAAAGGAAGGTAGAACACCTACGCCTTCCACCTAGATACAGGTAAGTGACGTAAGGGTCCCTTCAGGACCGAGTGTGTGCTAGCTGTTCGTTTGTTGAAGGCACGATATCTCGTTTTGTATATGGTTGGTAACAGCGGCAGGTTGTTTTGTGGAATCCCCCCCCCACACTCTCCGCCAATAGTCGAGGTGGACTAGCGTGCCGCCCTGTATACAACGCTGTTATCGGGTGATCTGTCAGCTCATGCTGGCAGTCTGGACTTAACGTTCGAAGTACATCACTCTCAACATAATTCCATAACACCACTATAACTGTATTAAATCAGCACTATGTTGAAACTCTTGTGGGGCATATGAAGTTTTACTTTCTGAATTGAAATTCGCTAACCATGGTTTGAATCTTCCAGCAAAATGTAAACTTTTAACACGATCACGAAACTGTTTTCTTTGTTTTTTTTGTTTTTATTTTTTTATTATATCCTATATATCGGTGGCAAATCCCATAAATAATCCAGAGTTCAAATAACATGGTGTATTAGCAACGCTGACGGATATTTTTCCCTAACTTATCCTTAGGCCAACAATAATGTTCAGCACCCTTTGTAAATTCCTTTTTGGGCAAGATGTCGATGAGAATTTTCGATGAAAATTTTTTTTCTGGACTTCTTTCACGCGCGTACTTTTCGGGAAGTCAGACAGATTGATTGCCTTCTTCTTCTTTTTCCACCTCAGCATGTCATACTGAGCTTGAGGAAACGCATTTCTCTCGGTCGGGGTGCGTTTTAATTTTATGCTCGTCGCGGCCGGCTTACACGCTTGCTTCAGTACTTTGTGTAGCATATTGGTATATGCAATATGTTACGACCATAACAAAATGCGTGGGAGCTTAGTCCGCCGGGCGATTATTCGATTGTTCTTGTTATAAACTACATCGTCTAAACCAGCCCAATCGGCCATCAATACGTCGTGGGGGGGGGGGGGGGGGGGGAGAATGTAAAATGCATGAAAAAGTAAGGGAACGCTTTTCATGCAACTTCGTTAAAAACAAAAAGAGTGAAATGTCATTTAGAATATTTAATTGGCTTAGTTTTCTATTGCAATTAAGAATTGAAAAATATTGTTAAAATTGTTTTATTATTATTATTTTATTATTTTAAAAACTTTTTGGAAGATTTAAGAATTTTTAGGTTATAAATTGCACTTTTCGTATGACAGCTGTCAATTTTCCTTGCAAGAGTTGATTGCAGTAACTAAAAACTTCGAGTAAATTAATGCAAAAGGGAAGCTGTGACATATGCCAAACTTGTGTAATTTTGTGTGCACGAGAAAGTACCGGAACGGAAATTGGGTAAGTTCATGCAATTTCATTGCAATGTATTGTCCCAAAACTGAGTACGCGTATCATGGTTTCGATGATAATTTTGAAGAAATGACTGAAAAAATGTATGGGAAATTGCATAATTTTGAGCTAATTTCGCGGATTTCATCGAAATTACGTAATTTCTTTCTAGTGTGAATGCCAAAATTAGTTTTAAAATGAAGATTTTAGTAGGTCATAGGCGTTTGGCAACGCTGCCCGTGAGATGAAACGTCGAAGTGTCAAGTCATTATTTTTATTTTTGTTTATTATTTTTACTGAGCACGTACGGATGAAATAATAAAAGTAGTAAGAAAATGTTGTCGCACATAATTGAAGTAAGAAAGGTACATAATAATGAAGAAACGTCGCTTAAATATAATAAGAAAATAATGTTCGTCTTTTTAGTTTTTAGACAAAAACTTACTTTGCGACATTCAAGTTGCTGCAGAACTTTATGAATTGTTTGATAGAGTTATAGAAACAAATAAATGGTTACGTTTCGAAGAATGGATCGAATTTTATGAGAAATTGGATAAGATTTTAGCACTTTATACGTCTTCATCTTCGAATTTAAAAGAGTTAGGCAGCAAAGTTTTTTCCCTATCAAACAACGTCGAAGTCCACATTGAAACGTACCCTTTAGAAAAAACTTATCTAGATATATTTTCCCTAAGTGAAGATGAAGTTATTCCTATCAGGCTTTCTATTAAAGTAAACAGAATCAATGTTTGTGAATTGAATAAGAAAGTTGCGGAAATGGAGAAATATAAACGAAAATTACAAAAGTGTCAATGTAGCAGCTCTGTTAAAATAAGAATCAGGAAAGATCAATGTAGGGAATATGATCCAGTTCAAGAAAGTGGCGGTGGTACTGGCAATATTCCTTTTTACAAACCATATAAGCCTTCGTCAAAAATTGACTTGCCATTAGGTCGCACAGAATACAGACTAGAAAAATCAGAATATACCCCAAAACCAATAGGAAATACATCTGAAAATTACAAGATTCGTGCGGAGGGTTCAAAACTGGGCAATCAAAGTGTTCCTCAATATATTCCGTCAGAAATTAAATCTTTTTCTGATGGTAAAGATGAAATTTTGGAAACATCTTTGACTTCTGATAGTGTAAGTCAAGGTTCAACTAAAAAAAACAAATGGGGTTCAAGGCAGCACTCATTGAGAAGTGCCAAAAAACGGCATTATTCAAACGAAAGTGGAGAAACAGCAGTCGATCAGGATTTTTTTGAAAGTAATAGCCAAGAAGTGGGTCGAGAAACAAGAAGTAAGAAAAGAAGGTGCGATGCAGATGATAAGGAAAAACGTAGACTTAGTCAAGATTTATTCGGATCAGATGATTCTGATCAGGAAGACGATTTAAATGTAAAAAGCAATATATTCATAAAGTCTCCAAATAAATCAAGTGAGATAAAAATTAAGTTGGAGGAGGACCAGACATATAAGAAGAGCAAAAAAGACAAGAGAATAAAAACTGAATGGACGGGGGACGATCTAAAAGATTCAAAATCGAAACGATTGGATAAAATACATTTGAAAATTGATGACAAGAAGAGGAAAGAAGCATCAGATGAAGATAATAAACAAACATCAAAAGAAAATGGGAAGAAAAAAAGTAAAAAACTACAACCATCTCAAGAAATTACACCACCTCAACCAAAATTTACAGAAGAGGATCAACAAAGAAATCGTGAAAACCACGAAAAGGAGATGGAAGTATTAAAAACTTATAAAGAAGAAATTCAAGCCTTAAAGAAATCTACTCCAACAATCGAAATAATGTTTGTTATTTGTAATTTATGTTGCTTATATGGTATTTTATTTTCTTTTTATTTTTTTCTCTTAGTAAATTGGATCATTTGGGATTAGAAGAACTCTTGGCTACTTTTGATGAATTTAAACCAATCCTAGACAAGCATTTTAGAGATTACAAGAAGCAGAAGGTCAGTAGTTTTTATATTTTATTCATACAGGTAATTAAAATACCCTTTATAGTGAAGTATATTTGCTGACATATTGTAAAAAATTAGTTTATATAAACTAAAAGAAAGAAGTACGCCTTCTCATGCCAGCTCAAGTCAGTTTTAACTACTGCTCCCATTCCGTCTGCTGTAATGACGACCCTGACATTTGATTTATCCCCCATTTCTGATCTTCCCCATAATGGTGCCAATAATCTCGACAATCCTGTTACAGTGCATCCTGCACTCCCCTTTCGATTCGCAAATGTCATGAATCCTGATGATCTATGTTACAAACCTTTCGGGATATCACAACACTCTCTCTTTGCTAGATGATAAGTTTGTTATTCTATTTGTAACGCGTAGAAATAATGGACACCCATTCATAATATTAAAAGTTATTTTGATTTTTGCATGTCCGTCTGTCCGCACGATAACTCGAGAACGCGAGCACTTGGAGACCTGCACCTGAAATTGTGTACACGCGCTTGTAAAAAAAATATTTGAAATTCAAAAATGGGACAAATCGAGTAACTCCTTCGTGGGGTTGCCATAAGAAAATTTTGTTTTTCACTGGACACTGCCTGAGAACGCGTCCGTAGAGAGCTGAAATATTGTACACAGTGTTTTCATGAAAATAGTAAATATAATTTCAACTAAGGTATAAAAAATAGGCTAAATCGGGCAACCCGTGCTCGGTGTTGCCATATAAAAATTAAGGATTTTTACGTATACTGTGAAAACGATAAGTCCAAGGCATTTTTTTTGTACTGAAAAGTTCTTCAGAATACAAAATCCTATGAAATTGGTTATAATCATTTTTATTGTTACTGTATTTTTACTGACCATACGAAAATACATTCGGGAATTCATCTAGGGTATCATAAGAATTGGTCTTAGACCCATTCTAGCTTTTTTACTTGTTTTTTTACCTTTTCGGGAAATCACAACGCTCTTCTTTTTTTTCAAGAAACCTTTTATTTTCCATATAATCCAATCTAATTGCCAACCAAAAAGTCGGCTGGACGACCGACTCACTGGGCCTTTCCTATTCAGGTGCCCAGATCACCTGTTCAATCAACGGTCAGGTTGCTGACCCCGTAGTTCAATTGGAAATTGCCTTAGTTTGCTAATTTGCAATTTCACGTCGATGTTGTAACTCAGGTGCCCAATGCCTCGAATCACAACCATGCGGTCAATACATTAATATATTGCCCTATGCAACAAATTATTGTATCACAATTTGACCCTGAAAACTAAAAAAATTTAATTCAATTTCAGTTTGCATCAAGAAATTCATTTTCACATTATAATAAAATGCAATTAAGCATAAATTGCATTTTACTATCAGACACGCATTCCATTCTCACGATATGCATACATGCTTACCTACATACAGTGCCTTCTTCTTTCTCTTTTTCGTATGTTCACTGTGTAGACGGTTTAGGTCTTGTTTTAAATTAAACACCACTCGGTCAACTTGAAATTATAATTGTCTTTATTGTGCTTCTCTACCGAGATCTATCCAGCCTGACTGTCTGCTCTCCAATATTCTATAATCACCGTATACTTATGGTATTGGTTATTGTAGTTATATATATATATACAAAGTTATAGATTAATGTGACAATTCATATATGTATGTATAGCACAACTTACATAACAACTGCCACAACTCTTTTTTTTTTAAATTATAAACTAAGAATTTTATACATATTTCACAATTTACTATTATTTATTTCAACTTGCCCCTGAGTTCCAAATTTACTTTTCAAAATTTCATCTTAAAATACAAAAATTTTACATTTCTCAATCTTAAAGCATATATTAAGAATTTGTATCAATATCGTTTCTTACAATTACCAGAATGCATTGTGGAATTCCGTCGTCTGATGTGAAAACTATTTCTTCTCAGTTCTAGACCATCATCGGTCTTAACTAGATATGACCTTGGTGCTATACCTTTTTCAATAATATTTCCCTGCATCCATCGTTTACCTAGTTTTACCCAAACGTGATCAAGTATATTAAATTCAACTCTTTCCTTAGCTGTTCTGTCATAATAATCTTTCGTGATTTGAGTTTTACGGTTAAGCTGTCTCTGGACGTGAGGGTTTAACTTAGGCTGAAAGAGTTTTGTGTTAGTAGGAAGTAAAGTACGCATTCTCCTATTCATTAGTAATTGACTGGGCGAGTAGTCGAGGTTCTTGACAGGAGTATTGCGGTACTCCATTAGAGCTATCATTTTATCGTCTTCACTCTGACAATTATCAAAGATTTTTTTTACTATTCCTACTGCCATTTCAGCCAATCCATTTAATTTGGGGTAGTTTGGACTACTAGGAATAATTTCAAAATTCCACGACTTGGCAAAGGACTTACACTCATATGAACTAAAAGGTACGTTATCTGCTATTACTAGACTAGGTATTCCAAAGATAGCAAAAATTTCCTTCCAACATCTAATGATTTCCTTAGAATCTTTTTTGCAGAGTGACTTTATCTCAATCCATTTGCTAAAATAATCAACTACTACAATATAATTTTTTCCTTCGTATTCTAAAATATCATATCCTAATTTTTGAAAGGGTAATGGGGGAATTTCGTGAGGTATCATTGGTTCTTTAATATTGTTTGGCCTAAATCGTTCGCAGATGTTACATTTTGAAATTAAATTTTCAATGTCGCGATTAATATTAGGGCAATAAAATAATTCTTTTGCTCTACGTTGAGTTTTTGTTACTCCGAAATGTGACTTATGCAGGCTTTGTAAAATATCTGGCCTTAAAATTGTGGGTATTATAATTCGATCGTTATGGAACAAAATATTATCTTCAAGATAGATATCATTTTTGTGTTTATAATAATTTTTTACAATGTCCTGAACTTAAGATTTATCTGTTGGCCAACCTATTAAATATAACTCTTTTTCTAAACTAGGATCAGATATATTGACGCTGTGCACTAAGCCATTAAGGTCAGTTTCTTCTTCATCAGTATCCATATTCTGATAGTTTCTTGATAAGTAATCTGCCACCAGTAGATTTTTTCCTGGGACATATTTTAGTATTATATTGTAATTAAGTAGTTTTAATCTTAATATTTTAAGTCGGCAAGATGCGATTTTATTTATATATTTTTTGAGTAAAGTCTCTAGTGGTTTGTGATCGGAGTGTACTTCTATCTGTCTACCATATATGTAATGGTGAAATTTTTTACAGGCAAAGACGACTGCCAATAACTCCTTTTCTATTTGGGAGTATCTTTGTTCTGTTTCTGTTAGAGCTCTTGATGCGAAAGTAATAACTGAAGAATCACCTTGATAAAGACAGCTTCCTAAGCCACTCTGAGATGCATCTGTTTGAATTTTCAGGTACTTATTTTCATCAAAGGGTGTCAAGGAAGTCGAATTTTTAATGAGCTCTTTGAGCTTGGCAACTGCCTCTGAGTGACACGGCAGCCAAACGAAACTAATATCATTTTTAAGTAAGGATCTTAGCTGGGAGGTGTATTGTGACATGTTTGGTATAAACATTCTCAGGAAATTTACAACTCCTAAGAATTTTTGTAGTTCCTTTCTATTCTTTGGATCAGGTAAAGTTTCTATTGCTCTGATCTTCTCTGGATCAGGAGTAATTCCTTTTTCAGAAAAAAATGAAACGTAAATATTTCACGCTTTGTGTGCGTAATTGCACTTTATTAAGATTAAATTTGATGTTATATCTTTTTGCTGTTTCTAATACAGCTTTAAGCCGTGAGTCATGCTCTTCAATTGTGCTACCCGATATGAGAATATCATCTATATAGATGAGAACCCCTGGAATATTGCCAAAAATTTCAAAATTATATTTTTGGAACACTTCTGCTGCGCAATTTATACCGAACGGAAGACGATTAAATTGGTAAAAACCGAATGGAGTGTTAAATGTTGTCAGCTTTCGAGATTCTAAATCTAACTCAATTTGATAAAAACCCTCTTTTAGGTCTAAGACTGTAAAGTATTTACTACCTGGAAGCTTTGCAGTGAAATCTTCCAAAGAAGGTATCATATAAAAATCGGGTTTTATACATTTGTTCAGCACTTGTGGGTCGAGACAGAGTCGTAACGATCCATCCGACTTTTCAATTATAACTAAATGATGAGCCCATTCACTTGGCTCATTAACTTTAGATATAATTGCTTGTTTTTCTAATTCATTTAGCTTTTGTTCAAGTCTGGGCCTTAATTTTAACGGCACTCTGCGTGGGGGTGCGCCACCGGATTTGAATTATCTTTAGTTCTTAATTTATATTGTTTTGGAATTTTCCCAACCCTAAGAAAATTTCTTTGTATTTTTGCAAGAAATCATGTTCTGTCTTATTTTTATTCTTATTCTTATTTTTAATAACCGAAACCCTTTTTATTAGCCCTAAGCTTACACATGTTTTTAATCCTAATATTGGTTTAAATTTATTGTTGACTATTACGAATTTTTCTTTAGAGGAAATATTTTTGAAAGTACATACCAAATTCGTTGCGCCTTTAGGTGTTATTTTATGTCCAGTGTAAGACTGGAGAATTACCTTTAAGGGCAATATTTCAACATTCTTCTTGATTTTTTGTAGTAAATAGTGTGGCCGAACATTTACCTCTGCACCAGTGTCGAGCTTGAATCCACAATGCTTTCTTCAACCTTTATACATCCGTTTCCAGCTTTTTACGGTCCTAAAATTAGCAATAGACTTATTACTTTGGAATGTTGTAATTGATAGACAAAATTCGTCATCAGATTGCTCAGAGTCATTTGCTAAAATTGTTTTAACTTTCTTTAAAGTACACATTTTTGCAAAATGATTTTTAACTTTACAGTTTGCGCAAATTTTTCCATACGCTGGGCAATAACCATGTAAAATACAGCATTTTTTACAATTGAATTTTTTTTCTTTATCATTATTATTTTCGAAACAATTCTTTGAAAAATGTTGCCTATTACCTGATTTATTATTGAAATTCCTATAAATTCTATTTCTTCTAACATCTTCTATTACCTCAGTTTTATTCTGTTGTTGCATGTGTTTCACCTTCTCATTATTTAATTCCGCTAGTCTGCATTCCTCTATCGCTTTACTCATTGTGACGTCTGCCATTTTAATCAGTGTCTTCTGCAATGTTTTATCCGATACTCCCAGTACAATCCGATCACGAATCATCTCTTCTTTGTTGGTAAATTGGCACGTCGTCGCAAATTTTTTTATATCAGTCAAGAAATTATCAAATGGCTCGCCATCGTTCTGCTCCCTGGTGTAGAATATGTATCTTTCATATATTTTGTTGGGCTTCGGTACACAATAATCTTCCAATGCTTTTATCACGCACTCGAATTTTATTTGATCCTCTTCTGGAATATCGAGGGTCCTCAACAGTTCTCTGCCTTCTTCTCCGATCTGATTTTTTAACAAAGCGATTTTCACTTTATCATCTTCTTTATCCGTTTTTGACGCCACAAGGAAATCATTAAAATCTTCCCTGAATAACTGCCACTTCCTTGCTTTATTGCCCGTCAGGCTAAAGTCATTTAATTTTTTTAAATTCCTTTCCATCGTAAAATAGTACGTTTCACGTTCACTTATTTAACTATATTTAGAATTGACCGCTTTTTTCTTTGTTTTCGAATTCCTTTGTTTAAAATATTTTTCTATTGTTCTGGTTCTTAAGACCAGATGTGAGCTTGCTTTATACTGCTTAATGTTATCACTTTCACGTGTTGAAATTGAATTACGATTATTTAAGTGCAGTTCACTACACTTTTTATTGATTTTCACGACACGCATATATATAACTCAGTAACTGCAGTAAACGCTATTTATTTACTACTCGCTTTACTTGAAATGTATTACCGACTGCGCCATATAGACGGTTTAGGTCTTGTTTTAAATTAAACACCACGCGGTTAACTTGAAATTATAATTGTCTTTATTGTGCTTCTCTACCGAGATCTATCGAGCAGTACTGGTTCAGGCTGACTGTCTGCTCTCCAATATTCTATAATCACCGCATACTTATGGTCTTGGTTATTGTATATACATATATATATATATATATATATATATATATATATATATATACAAAGTTATAGATTAATGTTATAGATTAATGTGACAATTCATATATGTATGTATAGCACAACTTACATAACAACTGCTACACACTGTACCTACGTACAGTTCTTAATTCTTCCAATCTAATTGTATGTACTTACATACATACAATTATTCTCGCCCTCTTAAAAGTAGTATTTTAAGACGGGCGCATAATTGCATATCAGATTTCACTTTCTTCTTTTTGCATATGTATTGCAACAAAACTTTTTTGCATTCTTTCACGTACGTTTTTTCAACCTCGTGAGAAAGCAATAAAATAAAAAAACAAGCTTTTAAAGAAATCGTGTGTACCTGGGGCCATCAATGAAGCTGTTGTAACTTTTGAAGTATTTATTCGATTAGTTTTTTTGAATTTTTAGTATGTATTTATTTAGCCTTCAAAATAAAATAAATAATTAGTGCGTTATGTTAATACACAGAGACTTAAGAGCCTTCAAAGTCAGAAACTTTGAATTGGAATCCTGAAATTTCAAGTATTCACTCATTTTGTACTGAAACTAAGACTGACGTATTTTTTCCCCAACTATTTAGAAGCCCTGTTGATTACAGTCATATTGATACGTAACACTTATACCTTCGATTAAGAACTGTTGTCGATATTTTCTTCAACTTACCTCTTAAAAATTTCAAACTTATAAATTTTTTTGAAGTAGAAAAAGGTTTACTTAGTTTTTTTTATTATTACCATTTAAGAAATATTTTATTATATGTGATTAGTCCAGCGTTAATCACATAAGTTAATTCCCACGTCGCGTCATTTCATTCTGAGGGAATTTGTATTTCACCTAAAAATTCTACCATGCGAACTCCAGACGCAGCAGTTTTTCTTGATTGCACGAACATGTAAGTACCTATCTTGTGCTACTCAACTTTCATGTGAAGATGTGCATTCTCACAATATATTGTAAACTAAGCACTTTACTGTAATTTTTCAAATTAATTTCTCAGGCCGAACTTTGGTTAATAAATTGTACATAATTTTACATTAAAATAAACCATCAAAGTAGGCGTTTGTACTGAACATTTTGATGACTCCGACATGATGTATTGAATGTTTAAATACTTCACTACCAAGTCTTATCGTTTGCAAGAAAAGCCGACGAAATAGCTTCCAAAATCAACCCAATATTAGGTGTATTGCGAAGAGGCCCTAGGTTAAATAATGATACAGCCCTTGCAATTTACAATGCACATATAGCGTCGCATATTAGATATGGATTACTGACGTGGAGTCAGTGCATTCAATCCGAATAAATTAGGGTGAAGAGATTAATAATAGAGCCTTAAAAATCCTGTTCAGTATGCCTTGGAGAACACCTTCGACGGAATTACACGCACATACGAAAACTCTAAGCATTAATCAAATGTTTTACCTTGAAAAAGCTAAATTTATTCATAAAGTTGCACGTGGACTCATCAAAACAAATATACGAATAGACACACACATAAGTATACATAGCCATCGAGCGAGGAATAGAAAAAAACTACGTGTACAGCAACCTAAAACAAACAGAATAAGAAAAGGACTTATATATACGGCGACCAAAATCTATAACGAGCTTCCTGAAGTTATCAAGTTATTATATTCAGTTCTAAGCTAAAAGGCCTAGTTAGGGATTTGCCCATTGACTGCGAGGTTGATTGATTGAACTAACATACATCTGAAATCTGCTTTTGAATAATGAATGATATGAATAATCGGAAATTGAAAAATGCACACAAAAAAACACAAAAACAGGAACAAAATAATTCTATAAAATAATAGAGCTCTAAAATAAAGTCATTATAATAATAATAAGTACCCTTCTCTAATACCAGCTAGATGCTGTCTGAGAAGAGGTTCAAACATAATAATTAGTACATTTGATGAGTCATGCTAGAATTAGAGTGATGGAGAGAGTGGTGGTTGGAGGGGAAAAAAAATTCTGGTGATCACAGTTTTAAACAACACGAACACGTTTAATAAAAAAAAAACACAAAATAGAGAATAGTAATTAATTTTATTATTATAGATCTTTTCGTTATACGATTAATTAAGATTATGCTAAAAGTAAAGTATTTTCGTATTATTATAAAAACTAAAAGTCCGACGGAACCCGACAAAGGAGGTACTTTACTTCTTGAAGATAGAACTAAAACTTGCTCTCTGTAAGATTGCAAAAGACCAATTTCGATCACGGACGATGCCGGTGGTCGAAACTAGCCCACGCACATACGACACTTGCAGAATGATATTATTATAATTGCTATTGAAAATGACATAAAGGCACGTATCACGATATACAGAGTAACAAGGTATGATTGTCCGGGCTGTCAAGTGCATGTGACGTCACACGAATCGACTCTTAAAACGGGAAAAATAAAGTGCTAATATTTATGTAAATTTATTCCACTGGATCCATTGAAAATGTTGCAATAAATATAATATGAGTTTTTTACCATAAATGTACATTAAATTTGTTAGTTTAAAGCTCATTTCAGGGAAATCAGTTCGAATCAAAACAAAGTGCCACGAAAGTTTTATCGATAAAAAAGTGCAAAATAAGACTGAAATACCTATAATTTGCACTCTTAATTGATTATTTAAGATCTTTTTATTATTTCTATAGTGAAATTAGTTAGTGATAATGGTAATTTTCTCAAATAGAAGCAAATTTCCAATGCATCATACCGAAGTGTAAAAAGTGGGGTTAGTGACAAATTAAAATGTGAAATACAATTCTAGTAATCTTCCATCAATTTATCTTTACGTTTAGAAAGTAAAATGTTACTTATTTCAAGATTTTAAATGGATCCAGTAGAATAAATATTAAACTTTATATTTTTCACTTTTTAGGAACGCGTCATGCGAATCGACTAACACAGAAAATGGCGTATCTAGGGTGTCGGATAGTCATACCTTGTTAGTCTGTATATCGTGGGCACGTATGATACTTAGGGTATCGTATTAACTAAAGACTTCCAAGTAATTCGCTGACGAAATTTTTATTGCGAGTGCAATGGAATATCTTATCTAGGTAGGAAAGTATTTGAATTAAAATATGTTCCCAGATTCCGTGTCTGTAACACCCCCCCCCCCCCCTTTGTCTGAGGCTCCGAAGAAGTTAATTCAATATTAATTTCATTATTTAATTTTTTCTTTTACTTAAATAAAATTATCAAAATTGTTATTATTATCAAAATGATACATATAGTCACTATATCTATACCAATACTTGTTACATATTTTCCTTGTGTCTCGTATACAATTTCCTCGATTCTTTTCCTATTATCTATATTTTTAGTATGCAAATCTTCTAGTTTAAAATTTTCAATATTTCTATTTTCTTTAATTTTGGATACAAAGTTTGGTAGTACGACGTGATCGTAGATTTTAATACTTAAATTTTCGAATATGTCTCCCTTAATTTTCATATTTTAATAGTTTGGTACCTTTAATGCTAACATTAAATTTGTTACAATTCTGATCAATGAATATGTTTTCAATATTCTTGGTTACAATTATTCCAGTTATCACTTCCTTGAATTCTTCATTCCGGTAAAATTGCATATTACAATTGGCGTTTTTCAAGTTAATTAAATTTTCAATACAGTCATCTTCAATTTTTATAACATTTTTCTTTAAATTATTTTTTACGTTGGAATTATAAACATTATTATTTTGGTCTATCAAGTATCTAGTGTTTTCTATATATATAGACTTATTTTCCAGATTAGGCAATGGTTCAATTAGAATCTGTGAATATGTTAAATTGGAGAACTGTGGGATTAACAATATTATAACTATTTGGTTTTCGTTTGAATATATTTAAATGCTTCTAAGTCATCGATCATCTCGACTTCTTTGTTTGTCAAGATATTTCTTGTTAATATACCTAACTTGCTAATCATTATAATTTGTTCTGTATCGTCAATATGGGTTTTAAGTAGGTTGATATCGTTGTTTATTTGGTAAATGTATTGCATATATGTAATTTCGTCTTCCAGACTTCTGATTCTTGCATCGATCTGGTTGGTATAGTTAGTTAAGTATTTTTCTATTAAGTTTTGTTGTGTTTTAATATGACTTGTTATGTTTTGTATTTGTTCTGAAATTTCTTTATTTATTTCGATTTGCCTATTATTTTCGTGAATCAAATTCTTATTATTTTGGGTTATAGCGTCTAATTTACCCTTAATTTCGAGCTTGTCGTCGCTATCCATTGTTCCTGCCAGGAATTTTAGTCCTTTTCCTAATATGTTCAGTAGACCCCTTTTCGCTTTAATGTGAGGTTTCAAACCGTTAACTTTATTTTCTAGTAAATTAAAATTATGAATAATTGTATTAAGCATTGGTCCTCCGGTTCTTGAATCAGACTTAAGGGTTTGAATGTTATTTTCTATATGAGATAATGCATCTTCGTACTCGGTGATATTAATAATATGTATAATTTTATTATTTCTTTTAATTAATTTTCTATCTTCCAATTTGATTGTCACGAAGCCGTTATTGTTCGCCAGGTCTTGTATCTCCAGTCGTTGTGAGTTCACTTGTAGAAGGTTGATCAGAACGTTGAACAGAAGGATTATTGTTATCGTTGTCATTGTCACCTGAAATAAGTTTTTTCATTCTTTGTCTTTGTTTAGTTTTATGTTTAGCTTTAATGGTGGGATTTTTTCTATCCTGAAATTTTTTTGATTTACGGACGTGGGTTTTATAGTGCTTATGTCTAGTGGCTACGTCTATCACATGGCCCCTATAAAGTTCTTCTGTAACTATTTTTCTAAATCTAGGATAATTTTTTCCGCCGCGGATTTCTTTAATAAAGTTTGGACCTGATTCTAATGGTATATCCTTTCTATTTTATTCAGTTTATCTATAATTTTTTCTTTAATTTTAAGTGTTCTATTACGAATTTGTTCGTATTCGTTTTGGTTAACTTTTCCAGTAAAAAAATCTATAGGTTTTCTATTGGTAGTCGAATGTATCGTATTATTGTAAAATCTTATTATTTTTAGAACTTTTTCTTCCACAGTTTCCTCTTCAGTTTCCTCCTCATGTCTAAGGAGTCGAATATGCTCATTGATTGTGTTGTGCAACCTTTCGATATCCGCGTTTCGATGTATGGTTGCTGTTTGAGGTGTAATGGATTTCTATGTTGTGGTTCTTTAAAAATTCTCGGAGTGGCAAGGCTTTAAAGCGCAGTTCATTGTCAACAACTATCTTTTTTACCTCCCCAAAAGATGAAATGTACTGAAGGATTCCTCGTCTGAACTCCGTCCAAGTACGCGCCATAATTTTAATAGCTTGTGCAAATTTATTGAATTTATCTATTATTGTCATAAATAGCTGCTTCTGTAGGCTGTAAAATACGTGATATGAATGATCTCGCCAGGTTTATTTGGCGTTTCTGTTATTTTAAATGTTGGCTTAGGAGGATTCATACTTCTCTAGATTATAAATTGAGTCACTCGTTTCTTTAGATATAGATTGAACTTTTAGTTCTTTAAGAACTTGATCAATACCACGATGATTGTTTTTCAAATGTTCCTGTTCTATCAATTTAACTAACTCTTCTTCGTTTTCAACGCCGTTTAGTAATACTGTGCATCTAATGATTTTGAAATTGTTATTTTCTGTGAATGCTTTAGTATACGCATTCATTATTGTATTGAAATAATCTTCCTCTTCAACTAGTAGTGCGTTAAGTTGGGTAGGGCTAAAATGATTTTTCATTAGCATAATTGCTGTCTGTTCGTCAAGTTTCTTAATATATATTATCTTCCTATTTTTATTGAAGACATTTATATTTTTAATTCTCATCGATCCAGAATTAGATTTTTTTAAAACTATTTGTGTTTTAAATACATTCAAGCATGATTCACTTGTTGGAATATCCGCGATAAGTTCTTCTTCATTTGTATGATCTTCTATCCTAGATAACGCTTCCGCATTTTAATTTTTGGTTCCCTTCTCGTACCTTATCACATAGTCGAATTCTGAGAGCTTAAGTCTCCATCGCACCAATTTCGAATTTGGTTCCTTTATGAACAACCACTCTAGTGGATTGTGATCTGTCTCTATAATAAACTTTCTACCGAATACGTAAGGCCTAAAGTATTTCGTAGCCCACACTATGGCAAGAAGTTCTTTTTGGATTGTACTGTAGTTTTGCTCATGGATATTTAAAGTCCGACTAGCAAAGCAAACAGGATGATTTTCCTGTGAAAGAATTGCACCTATGGCGTATTGGCTAGCATCGGTGGTAATGGTAAATGTTTTATCAAGATCGGGATAACGCAGAATGGGTTCGTTTATTAGCATTCTTTTTAACGTTTCGAAACTAGTTTTGTATTCAGTATTATTAGCATCGACTTTTATATCTTTCTTAAGATATATCGTCATGGGTTTTGCTATTTTGGAATAGTCCTTAATGAACTTCCTATAGTAGCCCGAAAGTTTGGTAGTACGACGTGATCGTAGATTTTAATACTTAAATTTTCGAATATGTCTCCCTTAATTTTCATATTTTAATAGTTTGGTACCTTTAATGCTAACATTAAATTTGTTACAATTCTGATCAATGAATATGTTTTCAATATTCTTGGTTACAATTATTCCAGTTATCACTTCCTTGAATTCTTCATTCCGGTAAAATTGCATATTACAATTGGCGTTTTTCAAGTTAATTAAATTTTCAATACAGTCATCTTCAATTTTTATAACATTTTTCTTTAAATTATTTTTTACGTTGGAATTATAAACATTATTATTTTGGTCTATCAAGTATCTAGTGTTTTCTATATATATAGACTTATTTTCCAGATTAGGCAATGGTTCAATTAGAATCTGTGAATATGTTAAATTGGAGAACTGTGGGATTAACAATATTATAACTATTTGGTTTTCGTTTGAATATATTTAAATGCTTCTAAGTCATCGATCATCTCGACTTCTTTGTTTGTCAAGATATTTCTTGTTAATATACCTAACTTGCTAATCATTATAATTTGTTCTGTATCGTCAATATGGGTTTTAAGTAGGTTGATATCGTTGTTTATTTGGTAAATGTATTGCATATATGTAATTTCGTCTTCCAGACTTCTGATTCTTGCATCGATCTGGTTGGTATAGTTAGTTAAGTATTTTTCTATTAAGTTTTGTTGTGTTTTAATATGACTTGTTATGTTTTGTATTTGTTCTGAAATTTCTTTATTTATTTCGATTTGCCTATTATTTTCGTGAATCAAATTCTTATTATTTTGGGTTATAGCGTCTAATTTACCCTTAATTTCGAGCTTGTCGTCGCTATCCATTGTTCCTGCCAGGAATTTTAGTCCTTTTCCTAATATGTTCAGTAGACCCCTTTTCGCTTTAATGTGAGGTTTCAAACCGTTAACTTTATTTTCTAGTAAATTAAAATTATGAATAATTGTATTAAGCATTGGTCCTCCGGTTCTTGAATCAGACTTAAGGGTTTGAATGTTATTTTCTATATGAGATAATGCATCTTCGTACTCGGTGATATTAATAATATGTATAATTTTATTATTTCTTTTAATTAATTTTCTATCTTCCAATTTGATTGTCACGAAGCCGTTATTGTTCGCCAGGTCTTGTATCTCCAGTCGTTGTGAGTTCACTTGTAGAAGGTTGATCAGAACGTTGAACAGAAGGATTATTGTTATCGTTGTCATTGTCACCTGAAATAAGTTTTTTCATTCTTTGTCTTTGTTTAGTTTTATGTTTAGCTTTAATGGTGGGATTTTTTCTATCCTGAAATTTTTTTGATTTACGGACGTGGGTTTTATAGTGCTTATGTCTAGTGGCTACGTCTATCACATGGCCCCTATAAAGTTCTTCTGTAACTATTTTTCTAAATCTAGGATAATTTTTTCCGCCGCGGATTTCTTTAATAAAGTTTGGACCTGATTCTAATGGTATATCCTTTCTATTTTATTCAGTTTATCTATAATTTTTTCTTTAATTTTAAGTGTTCTATTACGAATTTGTTCGTATTCGTTTTGGTTAACTTTTCCAGTAAAAAAATCTATAGGTTTTCTATTGGTAGTCGAATGTATCGTATTATTGTAAAATCTTATTATTTTTAGAACTTTTTCTTCCACAGTTTCCTCTTCAGTTTCCTCCTCATGTCTAAGGAGTCGAATATGCTCATTGATTGTGTTGTGCAACCTTTCGATATCCGCGTTTCGATGTATGGTTGCTGTTTGAGGTGTAATGGATTTCTATGTTGTGGTTCTTTAAAAATTCTCGGAGTGGCAAGGCTTTAAAGCGCAGTTCATTGTCAACAACTATCTTTTTTACCTCCCCAAAAGATGAAATGTACTGAAGGATTCCTCGTCTGAACTCCGTCCAAGTACGCGCCATAATTTTAATAGCTTGTGCAAATTTATTGAATTTATCTATTATTGTCATAAATAGCTGCTTCTGTAGGCTGTAAAATACGTGATATGAATGATCTCGCCAGGTTTATTTGGCGTTTCTGTTATTTTAAATGTTGGCTTAGGAGGATTCATACTTCTCTAGATTATAAATTGAGTCACTCGTTTCTTTAGATATAGATTGAACTTTTAGTTCTTTAAGAACTTGATCAATACCACGATGATTGTTTTTCAAATGTTCCTGTTCTATCAATTTAACTAACTCTTCTTCGTTTTCAACGCCGTTTAGTAATACTGTGCATCTAATGATTTTGAAATTGTTATTTTCTGTGAATGCTTTAGTATACGCATTCATTA